>JAAAKL020003418.1:0-10669 GCA_010016065.2 Carybdea cf. marsupialis auct. non (Linnaeus, 1758)
GACACACAAGCAGTCATGAACTACATAGTATAGATCTCATAAACATGAAGTGCTTGGGGCGCTGGCCCGGTTATATATATATAACAAATACAATACAAATAATACAATAACAAATACAATACAATTCATACAAATATATATATATATATATATATATTTGTTACATACTATTAGTTTTCTTTTGTATTGTAGAGTAGTGGGTACCTCACACTAGGTAAGGTACATGTATGTGTGTGTTAGGGAAACCAGTTCTGCCAAATACATATTTCTTTTTTTTTTGTCCTTGCTGCTTGTATCTCCTTTGTGTTTAGCTTGCAGATGTAAGGAAGAACCACAGGAATAGCACTTTTGGTCATTCTTTCCTGGATAGGTTTTCCTGCGGGACAAATACAATTCCTCCGCAGTTCGTTGACCACTTTGACGCTTGCACTCCTCATAAATAAATGCTTGTGTGAGATGGTTGAGCTACGCTTGTCGAATGGAAGTTGCCAACATACTCGAAACCTCTCACGAAAAGAACTAGGACTGAGTCAAAACCGTTATGTCATATAATTTCGTAATCACTACAACGTTATTTTCCATGATTAGTCTTCAACTTTAATCGTCACAGGTATTGCAAGATCATACTACATTGTTTTCATACTGTGCACGACAGTCGTTAGTACAATAGCGTATGATGTAAATTGTAAACAAATGTACCGATACCTGCCTCATCATTTGTAGCCATGCTTAGATCACGCTGTATTCAATGTAAAATAAGTACCCTTTCAACTGTCTTCTTGAGCAATCGTACATTCGCTAAATATTTTAGTATGGCATATATACAGTAGTCTTCCACTGGTTTAATAAGTTGTGATCGACTGAGGTAATCCCAAACAGTTGAAGACAGCATCACCACCAGATCTACTGTAGCATAGGAATTCGTTCGTAGAATTCAACTGTATCGCCCAGTTGTTGCCACTGGATACTGTGATCCCTTTTTCTTGTCTATATAATATACACTGGAACGGTGCTAAAAGCTAACAGCAAATTGTATCGTGCCTTCCTGTGACATCTTGCCGTGCCGCCGCCCTTACACTTGCATAACAAATCCATAGTTAGATCCTCCTCTTTCTTTGTTTCTAGTGCAGCGACTAACTGGGAGAAACTTGGTGGCAAGCTACAAAGTAAATTAACAATCTGCCAGTCTTTATCGATGTTTACTCCTCTCGACATCAATTTACCTCGTAACTCCTTCAATGTTTGTAAGTGTTCTTGTACTGACTGACCTTCTTTCATTTCTGCCGTGTAATACTGTCTCATCATAAAAAGTTTACTCGCCATCGTATTCGGTTGAAAATGCTTACAAAGTTTGTCCCAAATGGCCTTCAGTGTACTACATCCTGAAATTAAATATAACTTACGATCACTGACCAACAATACAAGAGCGGCCATTGCTTTGGACTGCATCCTTCGAAAATTCGATTGGGTGGTTTCGCTGGTACGTCAGCCAGAATCTCTATGCCGTCTACTAGTCCCCACCACTCTTTAGCTATAAAATAATGGTGAACTTGAAAGCTCCACGTAGTCCAGTTGTCGTCTAACAATTTTGATATGTTCTTCCCAAAGTCATCCATCGTAAAAATAACAAGACAGGGGACAGAACTAACTGGACATTTTTCACGACGATCCTGCGATGATGAAGTCGAAACAACACTTCCATTCACTCGAGAGTAAGTCAATTTTCTTCAGCGAAAATTAAAGGGAGTTTATGATGAGTTTACTTTCTTGAACGATAACATAACTTACACTTCAGAAGACTTTCTTTTCAACAAAAACTTTAACAAGATGAAGAAGACTACAACACAATACATCTGACTCAACCATTGAGATAAGTGTTCATTGTTCTATGGTCTAAGTCAGTCAGGGGGGATAATCTTTATATGATAAACTATTCTAACAGATGAAAGCCTTGGCACGTTCTATATGTTTGGTGACAAGAGGTAGACCAAGACATGGTGGACACAGTATGCACATGTAAGGCATGTGTTGAACATCAGAAAATGCCAACCTCTGCCCTACCTTTACTATGGCCTTGGGCAACAGAGCCATGGCAAAGAATTCATGTTGACTTTTTGCAAATAGCCTCTAGGAAAATATTTCTTACTTGTTGACACCTATTTAAAGTGGCTTGAGGTCATTCCCATGATCAGTTCAACTCTACAAGCCACTATTTGTAGTTTTATTAACACAATTGATTACATAGCTAGCAGGGAGAAATTTTGTATAGCGAGTCAGCATTCTAGAAGATTCCAGAGGCCATTGTACAACCCTCACAATTTTCAATTGCAAGGCAAAATTTTGCTGTTGTTAAATGAGGCTAAAGTGTTTAAATGGGTGAAAAGGTATATATTGTCTTATTATGAAACACCAGTGCGTTCAGCACAAAAAATACGTATGGTGCACTTACAACTCCTATTACAGTTGACATTTGCTGCCAAACTGTCATGGAAGGTTGAAAAATCAGAAGCAATTTTTTTGGTGCTGAAAAAATAAGGAAATTAGGAAATTGTGAAATCGATTAAGCTGAGTATTCCCTATGTAGCCTACATAATATAGAATATATATAAATACTTAATAATAAATAATTACATCAGGTAGAATACAATGTTTAATAACAATATTGATGTGTCCCAAATCTTGGTGTTCCGACAGGAACTATTTTCTTCTGTTTATAACATTAGCTCCCTGTGAACACCTCGTGGCTCTTGCGCATTAATGAGTCCCGTGGGAGCAGTAAGTCAGAAGAAACCCTGTTGTCAAGGACAGAGTTTGTCATGTTGAAAAAGATGAAAATGATCGAAGAAGCTATAGCTTGAAGGACGCTGAGATCTCAACTTAGCTCAGCTTATCTCACTCCTCCCAAGGATGAAACGTAGTAGAACTTATCGATACTCAATCGTATATATCGGAACTCAAACATAATCGAATATAACGGAACCCGATCAGAAGGAACGAACTGTATTGGACTCGTAGCAAGCACCACTCGGTGAGATCGTTTCATTAATTATCATATCATTTAGTTTGTTAGTAAGTTATTTAGTTGTGTACAGGCCTGTCTCTGTACGTAGGTAATGATTATAGTTTAATAATATTTTATAGAGTTACAGTTGACACCATAGCAAAGCTGTATTCAATGCTACATTTTCAATTCCATAGCGGCCTAAGGCATAGGCGTATTTGTCTCTAGTCGACGTTCGACTAAGGACGTAGGAGGCACTATTACCCCTACACCTTTCGTACTGCAGTCCACCGTGCTAACCACTAGATTACACGGGCTTGGTCTTCTGACAGCTCAACTTCAGGCATACCAAGTTCATCGGACAATGCACTCCGTGAAACCATGACTTTACAGTGACCTCAACTTACACAATGCGAACATTCATTGCCGTAAGGTTATGTCATAATGATCAATTTCCAATAAACCCCCTGAATGTGAGCACCCTGGTGTTGATCTACTTTGGCCGCCACCCATATTCATGACATAGTTATCAAGATGGCTAGGTTGCTCCAAGCCTTCAAGCATACTCCATCACATGGCTCGCCACCCTTGTGTTTTCAGTTGACTCACGTGTCTGGGTCCTAAACCTGTTGAAAGACTGTTGTCCATGCCAGGTTTCGATACACATTGCGAACATTCATTACAGGGAGGTGATGTCACAAAATACTTGGATACGATAAAGAACGTTATTGGCCGAGATGAAGAAAAGATGGGCACAGTGGACCTGTTTCGTTGTGCGCGAGATCGACGTTTCTTAAAGACATGGCAGCCAAAGCCTGTAATCAGGCATGGCACTTGTGATGATGATGATGATGACGATGATGATGTCACAATGATCAACTTCCAACACCCCCTTATATTGACCAAAACTTGGGACTTCTCTAAAGTAATTAAAACCAGACTGCGTTTCCCTGGGCGAAGTCTTTCATCAGATTTGAATCTGATGGTGAATACGAACGGTCAAAACCGGAAGCGCTTGTCCATCTGATCGATCGTAAGACCTGTCATGGATAGTTCTTAGGGCCTGATTTCACGGTCTTTGATCTCAGTTCGAATCTGTGCAACAGATTGACTCCCACTTTTTGACGTGGTGGCCATTCTTCAAAAATCAAAACGTGGAAGCCCTGACGTTGGAATGTAAAGCGTGGCTTCCGCAGAATATCCATTGCCACTAAAAGCATCTTGCCGGGGACTCGTAGTAGCCAATTCAAAGGACGATTCAGTGCGTTTGATATGCAATTTTAGCACTGTTGACATTTTGGTGACGATTAAACCAGCAGTGTAAAGACTACGTAGTTTCTCTTTCATACCATCTGTACTTCCGCATGAATGAAGCCCTAGGATATAAATTATTACTTATTTCACCTGTTGAAGTAGGGCCTCCAATTCACCTTGACGATCAATAAGATAAGATAAGTCCTCCAGCGTGTCGTAGAAACTTATTACACGTGCGACTAAGCTTTGGCTAGTCACGTGACTGAAAAAGGCCCTGGATCGGCCCGGCTAATCTTTACGCCGACTGCACTGACTCATATTTCTAAGACGCTTTGTAGCAACGCATGGATTTTATGGGAGAAGTAATCTTTTCATTGAAGACTGGCTAATTTATTCGTAGGATGCCGGTATTGTGTAGGGGTTGAGTAGTGATGCCGCGCTATTACATTGCACCCTATTGGAGTCTATGAGTAGAAATATTAAACCTAGGATAGTTATATGCTGCCTCAGTATTAAAGTCGTGACTCGATGAAAAGGAGCACGATCATTCCCAACCATGACACCTCATTTCAAGGGAATTATAAAACAGCTCAAACTCCTATCAAATACAAGTTGTGAGGTCATTGCCCGTTATGGTGACTATCCCGTGCTGAATGTTATCATCTATTAAAACACCTTCAATATTATCATTTATTCCCCAATTTTACAGTTTAATCTTGCACATTCCCGATAACCATTTATTACGACCCCTCTATATTGAGAAATTGATGAATAGCATTGCATAGGTATTAGCCCAACCCCTCTTACAATTCAGCGGAGTACCAAGCCCCTTGAAGATAAATGCCGACATTCTCATCTTAGTAACCAATCTATTCGTGGCCGGGTTTGTTAGCTTTGCGTACAACGGGGACGATACTCATTGGTCAGACGGCAACGGTGATTATGCAACAACAGTTTATAGTTAGTGTCAGTGCTGTTTAGGAGAAATCTCTTCCAGTGGGAAGCTCCTTGGAAATGCTGGGAGAGAAGAAAACCAACGAGGAAATGAACCGTGGAGGCAGTCATTTTAAAAATCGGTATCATTTTTTCAGAAAGCTGTAGTGATGAGTATTAAATGAAATAAATTGTAAAAAGAAAATGCATGGCATTTAAGTAATCAGACCAAGACAAATTCTGGTGAAAATCTTTTATTATGGATTCTAAAAACCTCATTTTGTTGAGCATTTTACAATCACTGATCGTAAGCTCATTGATGTAGTCCACCAGTGGCATGCTTGCAACAGCAAAATTTCACTTTTGGGCAACAGTGCCGTAACCACTTGGCGCAATAGTCCCTCCAATAAGTTGATTGAGCATTTTAGCAGAATTTAGGTCTTTTCCTGGTCAAATCCGTGGGACATTGAAATCTTTTGCATAGAAATCGGTTTATCTCCATAATGAATATTTGATGGTAACGACACCGGGTCATGTAGCATTCAGTGCAGGGTGGTAGCAAGGTATGAATTTCAGGGGGTGTGGTGGAGGCGCAGACACAACTAAAGATCTAATGAGGTTAGCTTTGAGGGAAACTAGACGGGAAAGTGTCATACATTCCTTGTGTTGTCCTGTGTCTGACATGATATTGATTTCGTCGTGTCCCTGTGTTTTCTTTGCATAATCTTCCTATCCATTGCATATAGTTAGTTGATTCTTAGTTTGTTGTATCATGGAGGCGTGCGAAGAACGAAGTAAAATTCACATCAGTATTTTCTTGTTTCACTTTTTAATCTTATCTGAAAGTCAATCACAAAAAGTTTACACTGTAAACATCGGAGATGGGTTTGATTTTCTGCCGCTTCTTGAAGCTACAGTCAGAAAAAATACTAAGTGGAAATCGTGTGCTTGCAGGCTCTCACTATTACATCATTCATTAAAGTACAATGCAAGGTAGTAGTTTGGGGTATATATGTATATTGCAGCATTGGAACAGCGGGAAATGGAAGTGTGCCCAGTATCTCCTCAAGGAGGAAGATAAATTTTGGGTTTTAGGCCCTCTAAAAGTCGGGAGAATTTACTCTCGAGGACCATTTGCTCTTCCAAATCGTTCCTCCCAAATTATCACAAGAGCAATAACTTTTTATAGTATTTTCACAAACACCTTTTAAAATACCTTTACCTCATAATATGACCAAGAGACTAATACCTGCGCATATGCTAATCAAATGAGTTTCTCGTACCTCGTAAATTACATTTGTATGGTAGTAGCGGTTGCATGGTGGGAGAGGATACTTTCCTAGATATTTCCAGTGTGAGAATAGCAAATTACGTGAGAGTGATATTGCACCCAGTATCTCTTGGATGCGGCCGCATGGGGATTTTGGAGCTGAGGCTCCACACATGTTCATGAACTTGGAACAAGAGAGTTAAGATATAACAGTTATTGTATGTTCATCGGTAATCAAAATACAACCTGAGAGACTAATAATGTCACTTCCTTACTCTATTTGCTTGACTTCTATCGGTAATGAACACTTGACACCTGGAAAAACATTATGCTGTTAAAAGGGTGCCCTGCCTCCTACAGTCCTATCAGTATGCGGGCTTATTCAAAATTTCACTAAGGAATCACTATGGAAATCTTGTGGTGCTCTGAGAGGTTTGGGTATGAATGGTAGGTAAAACCAGTAGCTTGGATATCATAATCAAGGTAAGTTAGAAAGGAGTGTCCAAGAGGTAATCTTTACAAAGGGCGAAAATGAAAAAAGGTAATACAATTTTAAACAGGATAAATTTGAATTTTTAGATGATAGACAAATAATATATAAAAGAAAATAGATAAATTTGAATAACATTGAATACAAAACTGGACAAGGTAGATAATTTTAAAAAAACATTTGATTAAAAAGTAAAGCTCGACTTTGCTCATTTGAAGGGATGTATAAAATATAGTCGCAATTTCACAACCTACTGTTGGGGATTTTACTGCATTTCTTGTCACTATTTAGTTGTATCTTGAAATAGAAACTTTTAAAATTTGTTTGAAGTCTGCACTTTCCAGAGTAAATTCCCTAGTGATTTACGAACAGCCTTATTTCATGCTGAATACAAAGAATTTAGGTATGAATGGGCTGTTCCTGCGTGAACTACGACAAAGCCGAAGCAACATTTTATTGTCACTAGGTATCTTATTACTTAGATTTGATTTGATGGGGCAAAAGTAGGGGCAGTGATTGTATGTTGCAGTTCATGATTTTTCGAAATTATATTACGAAATACATCTGGCGACTCTTGGATAGTGTTCCTCATGGAGAAAGAAATACCGAAGTAGCGAAAGTTGTGGCTTGAAGTCGCTCTAGCTATAACAAAAATCTTCAATTTACATCAAGGCAAAAGCGTGGTGAAAAGGTGAAGGCTTACGTAAAAGAGAAAATGGTTCATGTGGAGACGGTTAACTTTTCTCTCAAAGGCGTGTGCGATGACCGAAAAGTTCGAGCATCCTTCTCTATTGGGTACATTTGATTCCGTGCTGTTGATAGTGAATGGATTGAAACGGAGGCAAAGGATGTTAGGGATATGTGGTGTGAAACATAGGTGACCAAACTTAAAGTCCTACCCCTCGTTTCGAGATTTATCCAAGCTGATAATTTAAAAAAAAGAACTTTGGCTTGGGTGCAATATTAAGCATCCTAACTAAGCGATCTCTCTCTTTCCCTCGACGGAAAAGTAGAAGTCATCCTCCTTTTGCAGTCAGATTTATTTCGGTTCTTTCCAAACCTCTTTTTGAAATTAACTTTCTCGTGGGAGTTGGTATCAGTAGTTTGCAATACAGATTATATACATATATATTTATATAAATAAGATGGAAAAGAAAGAGAAAAAGACAAGGGACTTCGATTAATCCTCTATTTATTATAAGCAATAATAATGCTTACAATAAATAAAATAGAGTTGCTGCTGGTGGTGAGAATTCTGGATCAACTTCACCGATTGTAGACTTTACTATTGCACTTTTTAGTGCAATGGTGAAGTTTTCCTTTTCGGCCTGGGAGATCCTAGGTCCGATCCCTGCCAGCGCCGTAAGCACTTCATGTTTATTGAGTTCTATACTATGTAGTTCATGACTAGACGTGGTTTTATCTGTTTATATTTGTCAATATACTATTCCTTGAGTTGCACAAGATGAAGTCTTATTTATCAATATTCTAGATATATACTGCACATTTTAACAGGTTATGGGCCCAGACACGTGAGTCAACTGGAAACACGAGGGTGGCGAACCATGTGATGGGATATGCTTGCTGCAACCGGACCATCGAGGTAACCATGTGTTGGATCATGGGTGGCGAGCAAGGTAGGTCAACACCTGGATGCTCACATTCATGGGGGAAGTTGGACCTTTTACGAAAGATTTCCGTGGAGGAGAGCATGCTACAGTGTCTATAGACCAAATTTTTGCTATCCTGCCCTCAAACGAGGCTTATTCCTCTCTGCTCATCAGGAGGTACAATGAGAGATCGCAGATTTTTGGTATGTGGTATTAAACCAATTGACGTTAAAAGATTCATCAACCATTATCTGCATTGTTTTATATGGAAAGATATTGGCACATACAGAGAACAGAGTGATCAAGATATTCTGTTTGTGAAGTTGAGTCCCTTGATTGAATTGTGGGGTGTCAATAGTAGTATATCAATTTGTCAACAGCTATTTAAGCCTCTCTTCTAACAATGTAACTGAAACATAATTATAAACATTTATTGCATATATTATTGGGTATATAAGTAGTTGGTCATTATGGGTGCTAGTAAGACCATAAAACTTGGTTAAGCTGGAGCTTCTTGGGGCAATGGAGTTTGCATTTATTGTTGCCACTGCCCAACGTATCAAACTACTAATGCCTTTATCTCTTCGTGGAATGGGATGGTAATTGTAAGGAGGTTGAGTAACCCTTGTAACTCAAGTCAGCAAACTACTTAAAACCCCGCTACTATAAGTGTGAAGGAGATTGTGAAAATAGTTATTTTCTATAATGGTTTTGTTGCAACTGATTACTCTTTAACATGATTTGTGCATTGCAGCGTCTGAAATTCATTTGTTTTTATACTACTTACAGTATCAGAAAAATAGCCTCTGAGTTGTAGATCACAGTATCTTTAACAGAAAATTTGTGTGCCTTTACTTGCCTTCTTGAGTAATAGAACACTCCAGAAATCCTAGCAAATACTCATACATCTTGCTGTGGATAGTCAGTTGTGTGACTGAGATAACACCAACCAGTCAGAGATGGCATGGTTACTGGACCTGCTAGTTGTTGGTATTCGTTCCCAGAATGCAGCCTTGCTATACTTTAGTCATTGCTATCTGCATACTGTGATCCCTCTTGTTTAATATGGTTTCTCAACAAATGGTGCAAGCACCAAACCACAACTTGGGTCATGTCTTCCTGTCACACCTTTGGCACCACCACCCTTACATGATGTGTTTTCTTCCCTGGTTTTAACATCTATGTACATCAATGACTTGAAATCTACTATGAGTATTATGTAGTTGATGCTGTGGATAAAATATGCAGGCAGCTAGTTTAATCTATTTCTACAACTACAGACCCTTTCTCTGGTATATGATAATAATATCATCATAACTTTTTAGTTGATAAATTGTGTTCCACAATGTCTAAGCAGTGTAGTCCTACAGTAGTTGAAATAGTCAAGTGAGACTAATCATAAACTTGTTGAAATGTGTACCTTAATATTATCAAGTAGGTTTGGTTACTTTTCTAAACTTGCGTTCGTGCCGTGGTTCCCAACCTGTTGGTTGTGACCCCAGATGGGGTTGCAGCATCAACATTGTGGAGTCGCGAAAAGTAGAATGAGCTAGGTGGTGTTTATCAGTTTTCCTATAGTTACAAAGTCAAAACTAAAAGTATGCCAATGACAAAGCTCCCTCAGACAAGTTAACACTCTTTCTCCTGTTTCTGTTGTGCTTGCAAATGTATACGACTTTTGATTCAGTAGATGTCTACACCTTTTTACTTAGGGCGAGGGTATTACATGTATGTTTTGATATATTTTAGTTTTATGGATAGAATGTAAAAAATTTTCCCAGAAAGTATCAACTAGTTTTAGGAGAAACTATTGACTACAAGCTCTCCTCTGTAACCCTGGGGTGAAGGGAGGGACTCTTAGACCTCCTCTATGGGAACAGTTTTCCTATGGGGTTGTAAAGCCTTTTAAAGTTAGTAAATGGGACCCTTGCTTGTAACAGGTTGGGAACCACTGCATTAGTAAAGCCCTCAGTGAAACAGCACATTCCAATTCTGATTATAGAACTTATTTTTGTGTGTGTGGGGGGGGGGGGGGGAAGGGGGGGGGGGGTAAAAAATGTTTTTTTTTTTGTGGTTAATGTCCATTTTAAAATCTTTTAATATGTTTTTCT
>JAAAKL020003418.1:10679-23224 GCA_010016065.2 Carybdea cf. marsupialis auct. non (Linnaeus, 1758)
CTGTAATAAGAGCTTTCAGAGGATGTATTGGTTGTTGTTGGGTGTGGGTGGGGGGGGGGGGGGGGGGGGGGAGGGAAGAGGTGGTGTTAGAAGAAATGTTTTATATTCTGTAGTTAATGTCCATATTACAATCTTGTAATATGTTTCTCCGATGCGGGTTTTTATAACAACTTTATAATATTTCCAGCAAAGTGCAGTCAGTTTTCATAAAATGCATGTATACCAAATTCAAGAGCAGTTTAGAGAAGTATCATCACAATGATGTTTTGTCCAAGGTTCGAAATTTGATCAGACTGGTTTCAAATCTCCTGGCCCATTTCATGATAGAAATTAGATTGCATTCCGAAACTTGGTGAAAGGATCATCTTCCATAGCAAATGATATGGGATTTAATACTGAATCATGTTTTTGATGCCTGATGGCAATGAACCTATCGTGACAATAACACTAAAACTTGAGAGGCTGAAATCATTTTTCTGACACCCTGTGGCTGTCCAGCATATCATTTGTGAAGAATATGGTGAGAAAACTGTTGACAATGGCCATCATTTTATTGTAAGATCATCGTTTTACCAACGTGATAAGTTGCTGTATGATGTGTTAAGATTGTTATGTCCCTGGCATATCAGAAGCTGAGGAAGAATGAGAATTCTCATTATAATTGTACAGTCCTAAATTGTTTACAACATCACATTACTAGCTGCCATAGAGTGCTTTTTGTTTTAATCCTGTATCCAAAAGTAGAAAGTATAGCATCAATTTATAATTTAACCTCCAACTCCATGCACTTTTAGACCACCCCCTTTCTGGGTTATAATTTGATTCATTGTAGGGAGGGTATATTGTTCATAAATGACATATTGCTGTTTTTTCTTTCTATCTCTTCTGGTGAATCATGCTCTGTACCAGATGGAAGCCATATATCATTACATGGAGTACTTACCTGATTTGTGATCAAATTGGCTTTGCCAATGTCATATTTAGGGGTCCACTCCCCCTTACTTTATTATTTTAGGTAAGACTGCCCAATTGTGGCTCATAATATAATATTTAGTTGGTGTTGCCTACCCCGGGTTCCTGGAACTCCGCAGCACCTTAAACACGAAAACAGTATGGTAAGGTAAGGTAGGGGATGACGATTTTCAGAAAATAGCCATAACAGATACTCACAGTAGTAGGATGATCTAGGAGAAAAGTCCCCATGCACCCTACACCGTGATACCTTAGCTTTTACAATATTGGTGCTTGAAGCGCTTTGGAAATTTCGGCCTTCACCACTGGGATTTCATAGCTTTATCCATACTTCATTACCCGAATTGAAAATGTGCACAAAGTGTGATTTCAAAATTTGAAAAAGATAGGAGAGAAACATCAAGTTGTCACCATAAGGGCTTGAATCCGTCACCCACGAATTTGCGACATTGCTCTATCAACTGAGCTAGGTGACCCACAACAGTAATATCGAGATCGACATCCAACTATACCCAGTTTCAGAGACCAGACGCTGTGCACTATAGGACTTGGTCATAAAAGGACTGTCACTCGGCCCGTCAATCTATCCACAGCACACTGAAATTTGTAAAAGTCGCATGGTGTTATCTAGACGAGAGTTTTTTAAAAGATCAGATATTATGATAAAATTTAAATCATTTTTTCATTTGGAAACCAGAATTTGAACTTCAAACATGAACTCAGATAGGTTTTTGGTTTCTGTTTACCATATTTTTTCCCTTAGAGATTTTTTAACTCGAAGGGAATGTTTGAGACTCCCAGAAGCAATTTTTACAAACGGGTACTTGCATGGTTTATGATTATGGGTAGAAGTGCAGGCAGATGCATTTTCAACTGTTTGAGTTTTATTGCATCTTAGTTCTTTTTGAGATGGGTCACAATTAACCCTAGAAAGGGTCACAATTAACCGTGGGAAAGGTCACAATTAGCCGTAGGAAAGGTTACAGTTAATCGTAGGAAAGGTCGTTATTAACCGTAGGAAAGGTCACAATTAACCGTAGGAAAGGTCACAATTAACCGTAGGAAAGGTCACAATAAGCCGTTGGAAAGGTTGCGTTGATTGGATAGATGTAATAATTCAATTTGATTTTACTACTTCAAACCTCTTCATGAATGGTGATGTTCAATTGTGTTTGTGGAGCTAGTTTTTTGTAGTTTGCCTTAAAAAGTGTATTATGGATATTTGATTGTTTTATAATAAAGTCGAACAGACACTCAGAGATGCACAGCCCAGATCAGTGGCACGTGTCTTTCATTAAACTGGTAATTATTTGTGTAGATGGCATGCAATGTCAATACCAAGAGAGGATAAGATGCATCAAAGCAGCCCTTATCCGTATACGTATACGTACTGCGCACACGGCTTTAGTTGTACGTGCGGTGGCACATATCATGATACTGCGGCACGAGCGGACGTTTTGGTGTCTGTTACTGTACTAAACCTTTCCGTTGGCAGCTGGTTACCAAAGCCTATTTTTACTGATGTCTTCCTCTTTATTCTTCTGTTGTATTATTTAATTACGTGTAATAGTTCAACAGATTTCCATATCATTCTCAAAGAGAGAGCCACTTCAACTGAATATATGACGCGAGACCAGTTAATACAGCTACAGATAAAGATCTTGTGGTTTGAATATCAAACAAATCAGATAACATTCGGAAACCTGAGTTTCGTTTTCGCTCGTGCGACTGCATGATTTATTCTGATGTTGACACGAGTGACTTTACGCGCGTGCCGTCTCGATTGCACGTGCTATGGCACGTATCTCCAGATAGGAACTGCGAAAGAAACGTATCGTAGTTTGAAAGTAGGCCGTAATTGTATTCAAACAATGCGCGGTATGCTCTTCTGTAGGAGAGATTGATTAGGACTATGGGCGGTCGAGAGATTTATCGATTACCAGCGTTATAGTTAGGATGGATTTTTAATGACAGTTTTTATGCTGTTCGCTCTGTGACCTTTGCTGATCGTTACTTCTCTTGATAAGTTTTAAAGAATGGCCGGAAAAGGCAACAAGATCGAGCTAGCAACTTTTCTGCGGTACGGAAAGTCGGACGTGATTGGTTACAAGACTGTGGAAGAATCAGGAAGGTCGTACGTTAATTTTATTTGGTGTAAAATATGTGCCAAGAACAGAGAAATTATACTGAAAGATCAACTTACCAAAGGAAGTGCTAAGAAATCTATAAAAGCCTTCATTGATGGTACAAACGTGGTCACAAAGTATCAGGTATGTTGAAATATTGTTTGTTGATGTCATATAATGCTAACTTATGTAATGTTTCGAGAATGAAGTTGTGTAATGGTTGTACGCAAGAAATAGATCTTAATGTTTGATCCTTCGTTTGTAGCAGATAGTCCGCTTCTTGTTTAAGTACAAGATGTTAATCTATCTTAACAATGATTTAGGAAACATTAGTAGTACTGTATGCTATGTTCACGTAAAATATTTGCAGTTTTTTCTGCTTCGTGTACATTTCAACAAATGCGTGACGTTTGATTATAAATGATGCATTCTTTTACTATATCCGAGCACAGAATTTACAGTTTATAATTTTTGGGCGAAAAGTGCATTTCTTGTTGTATGTTTTGATAGCATGTTTTCTTATATATGAACGACACTCGTGGAAAAGATATTTTCTATGTAGCTTAAGCTAGGTAAAGTAATGAAAGGTGATACGTTAAAAATCTCGTTGAGTTGTGACTTTAAAAATTTTGCACTTTCTCTTTTAAAGTCCATAATTAAACTGTAACTATAATGATTTACGTTCCGCTCCGATTTAGATCATGAGGCACCTCGTGAGTAGTTCTGGTCACAAGCTTGCTATCCAACTTGAGGAAGGAAAGTCAGATTTGGGGCATCACCTTCCTCTTAACTCTACTTCAGAGTTAGGTCCAGTGTCACCAAGTGAAGAAGGACTTCTTGAAAAGGCAAGTAGAGCAGCTTCCTGAAAACTGATTTGTAATGCATGTGAACTCGTGTTAAACTGACGTGACCTGGACCAATTTCAAGGTCTTTGTAAGAAGACGTTTGTGACTAGTGGGGTTGATAACAGTGTTCTCCCTGGAGAATAATTCATGCGTAGTGGCACAAAAGAAAGTGGGGCCCCGGGGGCGTTTTGGGTCCCGAAAGATCATGCAATTTTGACCTGAAAATGTGTTGGAATGGCCCTTGTAAAGGTGTCAATTAACGTGAATTGGGTGTTTGCACGTTAGTTGGTTGTTTGCACGTTCTCTGGTTGATCGATGTTTGTTATGCATCCCATTAATGTAATTCAAAACTCAATTCTTTTTGCGTAGCGGTGAATGGGAGCTGCGTAGCGGGTCCCACGCAAAAGCGCTCCAGGGAGAACACTGGATAAAACTGCCAGCTAGCAGGGGTGTTATTCTATGCAGTATGAAAAGTAGCTCCAACACTAGTTTACTGCTTATTGTGTGCGAGAAAGAAGGTCTAAGACCTGATAAAGGAATTAACGGCAGTTTCATTGTAAGTGCATTGTGAGAATCTAAAGCATACGCAGATTGGGTATATTCAGTTCAGTCTCTTCTTCTCAAATTTTATAAGACCTGACACTGATATAAGTACCACGAAGTACTTTACATTCGTTAGTATGCGTCATGGGTAAGGCAATTTTGGCCACGGTTATGTGTTTCGACTTGCTTACTTCGACTCTTTCCCCAAGCTTTGATTAATAAAATAACCCTTCTGCATTATTTCACTAGTTACCTATTTTATAACCTGGTACCCCCATGCCCTCAAACGGGCGAGCGAATTTTGACCCCCGAGCTCTACCTTAATCACTCTGAATACTCCATACTCCAAGACCTTTAACAAAGTATAGTCTACTACGTAGAACAAGGCCTACTGCATAACAAGAAAGATGCGCCTTTTCCAGGCTGCTGCTTTGTGGTGCAGATGCATTAAACACAACACTGCAAGAAGATTGGATTGGTACTTCCTACAATGAATGCCTAAAAAAGAATATATGACGTAAAAGTGAATGAAAGAGTGACCAAAGAGAAATATGTTTTTGAAAGGTTATGGAAACCCCAGCAGCCAAAGGAAGCAACTGACATGTCTCTTTATGGCGTGTCACGGCTGTCATCGTAATGAAAAATATGCCGATTGCAGTGCTCTAGGCCACCACGAATACCACGCAGGGTTAACAAGAGATGAGACGGAGCCGGACGATTTCAAGAGACTTTAGACACGTTCAAACCAGTTTTGATAAAGCTGTGAGGATGTTCAAAAACAGAATGAAATAGAAGTAGTGAAGTCGCCAGAAAATATTGGTGTAGCCGGCCGTAAAAGAGGTTCCAAACTCGTATTTACGCTTCTAAGGTGAACAACGAAAGGTTGAAAATAAGGGCAGTAAAAGTTATTGGGAGAGGGGGATATTTTCCCCTGTTGGCTGTGCCTATGAAGCTAATACAGAAGTGCTTTGTGGTAGAACCATTGCAGTGTGGAAGTGAGTGAGAGAGGGAGTGGCTCAGCTGTCGATGTATGAAATAGCTATTATAGGAAACTGAATATTAGAACGTATACTAACTGATCACATGATTGTTGTTTGGAACCACCATCGCGGGCCCCGATCGCAGAACCAATTATATTGATCTTTTTTTGATTGAAGAATACACAGGCTATAGAGGGGACAGGACAATGATGTCGACTGTCTTCGGGTTTCTAATTTCCTTCCGCTTAACTTGAAACGATGAAACATTCTTGTGAAAACTCTTGCAGTCGAGCATCCTAATGTTTTCTACTATGATTACGTAACTGAAGGGCGTTCAGTAACATTATTGGGCATAAGTAGGTGGGAAACAGTGGCGGTTTTGGAGGGCGTAAGGCCCTGGGCCGAAAACGTTTGTGGGCCCCTATGACGTCATGCATTGCAGTGCAGTTCAGGCATTATCGTTCAGCGGAAGTTCCGGAGATACTGTATTCCCTCCAGTGGGTAAAGTTTCAAGTGATCAATCACTCCCACCAGAGTACTATGGGCAGTTTAACACATACTACTTTCTGAGCATTTAAATGCGGGGCTCCTTGAGGTGCGGGGCCTCGGGTCGCCCCCCCTAAAACCGCCACTGCTGGGTAGTGTTGCCTTGTCCGCCCAATAATCTTAACCTTTTGTGTCTGTTTTAGATTTTTCCTGTTCAGTATTTAGTTTTCAAGTGATCCCTCCCCCTCCCCCATCAAACTGTTTTGCTACTTACGTTACGTTACGTTTGGCGTATCTAGACCGCCAATTTCCATCAAATGTCAGAGTGATTTTGTAGGACGTGACTTGCGCCATTTAAAGGCCTTGTGTAATAGCACTGCAAACGTTCACCCGTGTTGAAGATTTGACTTCATTGTCTACTGGCCCGGCTAAGTGGCCCAGGATTATTAATAAGCAGTAAATGTAGGCCCGCCCTTTGCTAAGTAGCATTGGAGATATGATGTGGCGGTACAGGTTCGCATGTCGTGAGCAGCTGCAAAGTAAGATAATGTACCCAGTGCCTTTCCAGCCGCCTTTTTCATTTCCAAGCTGATACCTGGTGCGCATTTTGTGGTTTGGTTTGTAATAGGATATTTCAGATTGAGGGCTGATTCTTATTTCAATCCCTTTCTGCTTCCCAGACCAGCTCTTTTAAGCGACTGAGCTGACTTTCCTCCCCAATCGTATCTTGATTACAAATTGTTAATTATTATCATCGTGTTCTTTTACTAGGTTTCATTAGTAATGAAGCACAAAATAGCTATTTCTACACTTCCTATTTATATTTTCTGCAAGAAAAGAAGAGAGAGACAATCTTTAGGGCAATGGGTAGCTGTTCCAAGAAATATTCATAGGTTGAATATGGCCAGTTAAGCTTCAAGTCATTGGAAACCTAACAGGAATGCTGCGACGAAGCAGAGGCAAGATCGACTCGTGACGCATTGTCAACCTTCTCCTTTTGGCTCGGTATATTGGAGGCAGTGCAGAGTCAAGCTCAGTGGAAAAACTTATAACGTGGCAAAATATGATTTGGTACACCTTGGTCGGTGACGGGCTTTGCCGTACTCAATTGCAGATAACAGCAATAAATAAGTTAGTCTAACCCTCGCCTGCAACGTAGAGAACAAGGACTGCAAAGACACTAGTCTTCTGTTTCTTGTGAGGAGACACACTCTGATGATGGTGACATTGCTGATGTATGATTGAATATACAGTGAGAAGGAGGATAAATCTGGATATCAGAACAAATTTTCCAGTTGCGTTTCATACCTCTGATGTCATGTAGTAGCTTTTGTATTAGACGATAGTTTTATCTTGTAGTATTTAGCCTTCAACAGTATTTTATGCTCTTGCAATCTGTACATTGTTTATGCTGATGTTGCTGCTCAGGTTAAAGCATTTCCACGGATTTTTTTGTATGGCCTTTATTAAGATGCTATAATGTGATGGTGCATTAACGTAGTGTATTAGTCATGCCGTAAAATCGGATTGTAAATGCTACATTGAAATACCATAGATTGGAATTCTTCATTGAAACCAAGCGCTTTAATATCGAGCATTTCAATCATCTATTAACATTTTATCTATTAGCATTCGATTGCAAAACTCGTTCGTTGAAGTCTTATATTACAATTAAACGTTTATCTTTGTGTATTTAAACTATCATACTGAATCATCATCATTACCATTATTATGATAATTGTCATCGTCATCGGCCGTTGATCTATCGTATTCCTTTATTTGTTTCAACGAGCAGTGTGGATGTCATCATTCATACATTTATCGATACTCGGCTATTTATTGTTATTAGGAACAGTCCTGTTTCGGTATGAATGCTCTTCTCACAGTATGTTATGGCATGTTAGCTACAATCGGTGCACGGAAGTGTTATCCCAACATATTCGACCGGCTCCAAAACGAATTTCTCGTGCTGTTGGCCCTGAACTGGCTTGCACACTTCAACCTCTGTCTCAACGTAGAGATGTTGCATCATTAAGCTGTATGTACAGGTACTACTTTGGTAAGTGTTCATCTGAGTTGGCTGAGTTGGCTGAGTTGGTTCCTTTCCCCCTCATCAAGTCAAGGTCCAATCGGTGTGCTGAATTTCTGCATGACTTTTCTGTTTGTATTCCTAAAACAAACACAAATTTCTATGCTGTCAGTTTGTTCCCTAGGACTGCCAATATCTGGAACTCTCGGTCTTCAGAATGCTTTCCTCTTACTTATGATCTTGACACTTTTACATCTAATGTCAATCGCCATTCTTCTTGTAAATCTTTAATTTTATGTCTGTAATTACGTCTATTTTTCTGTTTACTTCTTATTTCTACTTCTTTCAAAGTAACTTAACACGTTGAAGTGGCAACTCTGCCTTGTATTGAGTGCAGGATATGAATAAGCAAAAGACCCCAACAATTTCCTCATAAATTGATGTCTAGGCCGCAAATCTTCGATGCCATCTGGAAACCATGTTATGTAACTTTGTTTTCTAGTTGTTCATATCATCTTTACCAACATATTAAAGCCATATTATCCCTGAAAGTAAATAGCTGTGTTACCCATGCACGTGTATCAGCTACTCACTTGTGTTAGGCACGCATATATGTCAGCTGCGCGTGTGTGTCAGCTGCTCGTGTGTGTCATCTACGCATATTTTTTATCTACGCACGTGTGTCAACTGCGCATTTGTGTCAGCCACTCACCTGTGGCAGATTTTTACATGTAACTTGCATGACATAGGTTTTTTTTATAAACACCATGTTAAAGTAGGTAGTGCCCCTAAAATTAGTCCAGGACCATTCCCCCGAAATGTCCTCTTAATAGATAAATGCCCGTTGTACTGCAAAATGTTTTCATGATTATACCCCTGGGTAGGACTTTTTGCCGACCGCACAGAATTTTCCACCAAGTACCCATTAGAAATTGGCACATACTTACGGTGACATCTTTCTTGGTTGAGGAGGATGCTTTTGAAGAAGTTGTATACTTTAAATATCATATTTACTATGCGGCGTAAGACATACTTCGTATGTCTGATATCATTTACTATCTATATTGACCAGCCTCTTGATAAACACCCACAGAATACGTGCAGTTGATTTAAATCCGTTTTTGCTTAATAGTATGTTAATGCCGGATTCACGTTTTTTTACACCGTTGCTTTAAATAACACAAATGTAATGGCATTCAAGACAGAAATTTCAACGTGACAAACGTTCTATTGGTTTATTTCTTTACCATCTTGCTTTAGAAATGTTTTGTAAGTATGCCAGTTAGACACCTAGCAGATTGCAAATTTCAAATCCACTACTTCCAGAATTAGATGCACACCAGAAAAATCAGGAAATTCGGTTTAAAACAGGACGGAATAGCGAAAACATTTTAGTATTGAAAAGCTTTTTTCGTCTGACACTCCTCAGAGCACAAAATCGTCAGAATTGAGATAGGAAGAAATCAATAAAACTTCTACCAAACTGTGATTGTAAAGTAGCCAATCAGAAGTCTGACTGCTAGATTGGTGTTGTTTTGACCAATCAGTGCATGTGGAACTAAAGAGTTAGCCGAAAAGGCCCAATGAACAGACACATTCTTTTTCTCTGCAAAGCTACGGTTTTTCTTGCGTTGATGTGGACGACTTCGAGGACGGTTTATCCCGAAGTTGTTGAGCTCATTGGATGTCGCATTTAATTTATTCTAGGCCAGAGAGGATTTTAAAAGATGATGTTTCCTTTTTCATTCAACATTTAACATGGTGGCGTTTTTCACTGAGTTTTATCGCTATTTTTTTGCGTACACCATTTTATAGGCACACAGGGAAATTTATATGAGCCTCAGCATGCGTAGGAGTTTGAAATTTCCACCTGAAAATTTGCTTACACCATGTTTGTGTGCAACATTACCAAAAGTAGAAAAAGTGGAGCTGCGTCAATGAGAGTCGAGTGTGTTCTGTGATTTCATGGTTTGTTGCTTTACGATAATATGGCATGTAAAAATTTAGACAACGTCTACACTACACAAACTAACCCGGAATAGATTTTGTATTGTGAACGCAACTAACCTGGGTCGCGGGTTCGACCTGGTTAAAGCTGACCCGTCGTTTTTAGGTAGTTTCGTCCTAGTTTCGCCTTAATTACTCCCTAGTTTGGCCTTAGTTTCGCCCAGGGTTATTTTCTGTCGATGTAGTATGGTAGAATGGTCGAACCCGGGTTAGTTTGCAATTGGAGCATCCGCATTTCCAATTTAAAATACGTCAAAATCTTAAATCAAATAATTGCGCATCATATCCTTCGAAGTGAGTCGTGTTAGAATTGGCTAAAATGAGTATGGAAACTACAGGTAGATGTTTAACTTAAACTGGAGAGTAAGAATTCTTTCTGGCACAGACAAAATGACCGAAGAATAGTTAAATATTTGCGGAAGGAAAGAGCCCAATGTACCAGAAGAAGGGCATTATTTTCGTTCCCACCCGCAAATTAGTGAGGAAAAAAATAGTTTAAGAAATGATACTGCTGCTTTGCGCATCCGTGAATGAAAACTAGTATGGAATGAGTGAGGTAGTTTAACCGACGTTTGTTTACGTTTACAGTACAAAGATCATGGATTTTTTTGTGTAAAGGCAATAGGGTTCGGACCTAGTAAAACTGGCTTGGGTTGTCCCCTGGTTAGGTTGTGTAGTCTGAACAGGGCCTTAGACTATGGATTGACGAGGTTAAGGTTGTGCTTAAAGTTTACTTAGGTTTTAGCCTTATTTGTTGCTGTTAATGTGTACGCATTAATGTGTACGTGTTTGTCAGCGGCACATCTTATTGTATGGTTTGTCATCACAATGACAACATTTGCTTTTAGAAACCAAGGCTTTCGAGACTCACACCAAGGGGATTCTCTTCGAGTATTGCCAAAAGTGTGTTCTCAGTTTTATCTTACCGCTCTTGAAGCCGCATATATCTAAACAAGGAGCCTATCCTCTCTCGGCTTAAAATATCATTGATTTACTCGTTTTTTTCATAATATGAGAGTCGAAGAACATGTCTCTCATACAAGTGTTCTCTTCAACAACTTGTTACAGTCCTCCCATATTCTATATATGCTTCGTGAAAGAGTTTATTTCCAGTGTCTGGCGAAAACGTGTAGCAAAACATTACTGTAGTATCAATATTAACTTATTGAGCGCAGTTGAAAAGCAGAAATGACAGACTAAAGTCCCCGGATTTAAAATCAATCGACACAGCCGTATTTGAATCATGCATTATCTTTAATCAACTGAGGTAAAACGACGGGTCTACCGCCCTTTAAGGACCTTTTGAATACTCGTAGAGATTTTTGTGGCTTGCCTGCTGTCTAGGTTCTCCAAGCTTGCGACGTCTCCATAGACAACCATCGTCTTATCTGTATATTTTGTACGCGTAGTGTTACCTCTCTTAAGTAGCACGTACATGTTGTTGTTTTTATAAGCATAAAACCTTAGTAAGCATACTCGGCCTCGGATTTTGCTTTAGCGACAACGGTAAAAAATTGGCCCTTTGCTTTCAAAGAGTTAACTTGCTACGCGTAGTGGAACCGGTTTCCACATTTGCATTTCATTATAAAAAGCATGTAATTATACATCCCGTACCCGACTTACATTTCATTACCTTAGCAGGAATGCCGAAATTAAAAACAAAAAGAGATGCGAGAAGTGGTTCAAACATTGCGGTTGTCAAGATTACATGAATGACAATGAGTTATGCGTAGTTTATGTATCTCGTTACATTAACACTCGAGTATTACTGATGGCCAATCTTATTATACGGGATGAAAAAGTGAACTAAGTTGTACATCAGTAGTGGGCTTAATGGACTAGAATCTAAGTGGATCGGAACTTGCAAAGATGTTCTTAATACGTAGGTGGTAAGGTGAATTGCGGACAAATATTCAACTTACAGATGTCCTTTTAGGAAAGATTCCGTCCAAATTGATGCATTATTTATCAGATAAAGAACATTTTGTAGGTTTGATTCGTTCACCTACTAATTGCTACTTTAATCTTCTTATTTCCAGAATGAAAAAAATATCAGGTCAAAGGAGTTACAACCGGCCAATAAAAGGTACGAATTTGATATTGTTCTTGATATCACCAGGACTTTTAATTACAAATAACATGTGTGTTAGATTACAGGTTACTTTTAACAGACAACATGTCCGAAAATTGGTCGATGTTCGTCCGGATGAAAATCGCACAGTCAAAATCCCACCTCAAAATCAAAATTAATGTCCGAAAATTGGTCGATCTTCGTCCGGATGAAAATCGTACAGTCAAAATACCACCTCAAAATCAAAAATTTACCTCGGGAAAATGACTCTAGGAATACATGTGTGTTACGTTACAGATTACTTTCATCAGACAACATGGTCACAACATGTCCGAACAATTGGTCGATCTTCTTCCGGATGAAAATCGTACAGTCAAAATCCCACCTCAAAATCAAAAATTTACCTTGAGAAAATGACTCTAGGAATACATGTGTGTTACGTTACAGATTACTTTCATCAGACAACATGGTCACAACATGTCCGAA
>JAAAKL020003419.1:0-23221 GCA_010016065.2 Carybdea cf. marsupialis auct. non (Linnaeus, 1758)
AAATTTAGATATGCCTGTATAGTGATTATCTAAATTGTAGTTTGTATATGAAATAAATAAATACGATGTTTAAAAAATTATTATTATTATTATTGTTATTATATTTACTATTAAGCTCCATCATGCAAGTAAGATAATCCAAATACTACGGCCTTCTTTGGTTCGTTTATGATATCTCTTTCGAGTACCGTGAAAAAAGGCCTTGAAGGTTCCTACTACAGTTTACCGTGTATTGACTTAGGGGAGTCACACCAGTGTAGTAGCACTTTTACCCCTCTTTCCGTGCATGTTACTATCGTACATTAACTTCCTCGCCCTCGTACTCAAAATGAGTAAATATCGATTTCAGCAGCCCTACCTGATATGATGTTTGCTTGACAAAACATGAATTAGATAAAAGTCCCTCACAGTATCATTTTCGCCCCCAGTTTTACGATTCCTAATTGCTTTGGTACAGGATAGCTTTTTGATATCAGATTGGCCTCTCTATGGCCAATCTTGTACAGAAATTTTTTCGCTGTGGCAGTGATGAAAAACCTAAACCTGATAAACTGTTTGATTCAGATACTCGTTTTTAGAACGAGTTCTTGTGAAGTCCAATTATGGCTATGTCTGTTGTTATGGCTATCTCAGCTGGAATGAAAGAATTTACAAGACACAGTAAACCAGTTGTGTATTGTATTTCTTTGAACAAACGTGGCACCAGAGAGACACCAGCAAATTTTGCACTGGCAGACTGAGGCTTTCTGACCTATGCTTTTACACCATGTTTATACGGGATCGGATCCGAGTGGAGTGAATCCACAACCAACCTTCCCTTTATCATGATTCGAACTTCACTAAAATAGAACAATAAGGAATATGAAGAGAACTTGTCAATGCCTTACTTATTTTTGTTGACACTAAAGTAAATCATAAAATGGAGATAACGTGAAATTTAGTCGTTGTGGCAATTTTCTTCGCCTAATTTTCAAGCACTGCTAATTCGTGTACGGATCCAAAGCGTTTGCCGTTGAAATCGATTTCTAATGTCATTGTGAGTGTTAAGAGATGAAGATCTGCTTCTTAGAGGCGGCTGGGACCCTTTTTTCATCCATTACAAGCTTGATTTGTTGCAAACATATTTGGTCCTACTTTCCTGTTTCGAATTGTAGGGACTGCGGTCCAATAAATGGGTGGAGTCGATTTGTTTTAATTTTCCATGACTCTCGTAAGCAGTCATAATTTTTTCTTTCGAACTGATCCAATCATGTAGTGTACTCCTTCCAACCTCATACTTTTGGGCAACACGAACGGCACCCATTCCGTATTTCCCTTTCAGAGTTTACGCTTTAACGTTGAAGCTGACATTTTGATAGGAGTATCGATCTGAGTATCAACAAATCAAATCAATAATATAATTTATAGCGTCTGTTTTTAAAAACTTGGGAATCGAACTAATTTTGTACACGTGTGAACATTCGAAATTAATGATGATAGTTTTCGAGAACATTTCTGATGTGCACAAATTTCTGGATAAACGGGGTAAATATTCGCATTGGGACCGCAAAAAACTGTCCGGATATCACAGGTCTCCGGATTATCCGAGTCCGAATAAAAAGAGTAAATTCTTTGTTTTATAAGCGTAAATTTCAAGAGGATTGCAATGGACTCCGAATGTGAGGGTTTTCTGGATAAAGCATGGTTCGGAAAAACGGGGGTATCCCTTTGTTTGTTATATACTTGATACATGCAGTCAAGTTTCAATAGTCTACAGAAAGAAAATTTGACGGCAAATTTAAAATGACACTAAATATTATCAAATTGTCGTATTGACTAGCAAAGAACAATGACATCGGTAAACAAGAGGGCTAGTCTCCAATGAACATTAGCATCTACATCCAAACGTTTTCATTATTTTTGTACTAATGGATGGTACTTTATGTATGCTTACATGCTTTTGTAGTTCAACGTTATTTTATTTTCAAGTTTTGGGCCATGTTACAATTTCCTTATTTTGATAACATTTGGAAAACTTTTCAGTTTATTTGGTAGTGAGCCATTTTATCTTAAATTACCTTAAATTTTAGGTGGGACTGATACACATCTGCTGTTAGTGGACCTTCGACCAAAGGTAAAGAGAATGACTCTAATTAACTGTGTTTGTTTGGCAGGTATTTCATTGAGTAAGTGTGAAAAGTTCTAGAATCTAGGACTTCAAGGCATTTGCACTCAATAATTTAGTTATAAGAGCGTTCTTTCAAGTTAGCCTGTTTAGTCAATGAAATCAGCTAAATTGATTATCTAACAAATTGTACAGCGTTCTTAATTAAACTAGTTATTGATTCTGGCTCGTGTTAAATATGAATTTTAATCAGCCAAAGCCTAAACGGTTGCTTCCTAATCTTCGTAAATTTATACAACAGGTGCCCATGTATACTGTCATCTGCAGGAGATGACGGGCTCTGCAGTTCATTGGACGCAAACTAATCATGCAGCGTTTGTGGCAGAGAGTACCCCAAGCCAGCAATGGTAGTCGTTGAAGTAGCTTAGGCAGAGAAGTTGTGTGTTCGTTTGGTTGGTTTCTTCGTTGCTCCATATTGCCGTCTTTCCTCGCTCTGCAATGGTTTGTTTCTGTCAGCTGCAGAGATACTGTTCGGCACAGCTCCACGACTTCCGACTGTTGATTAGCACCCTGTTATTCACGTTCATCTCTATATCCACTGTCTCGTTCGCAAACATCCTTAAACCGTTTTGACATTAGTGAATTCCCCAGAAATTACGTTTTTCGGAAATTTTTCATCCTCTATTGTGTCTGCACTTACCATAGCTAGCATAGATGGCGTTTCGTGAGCAGAACAGGAACAGTAGGGTGGCCCATTCTTCTCTTTCTCTCTTTGCTGCCGACTCATCGTACTATTTGTTTTGTTCCATTTATCTAATTCATCCTCTTCGCTTTTCAGCCCTTTCCCGTCTTTGTCACACGTCATGTTCTTCTCCTTTCTCACCTTTTCTTGTTGTTGCCCTCCTTGTACTTTTTCTTGCCATCTTGTTTTTCTTAGCTCGTGTGCCGTGTGCCCTTGAAGCTTTCTCTTGCCTTCATTGTTCTTTTGCTCATGTGTTTTTCCCCTTTCCTAAATCTCTTTTCTATTCCCCTACACCTTGCCTTTCCCCCTTATCTCCTTCTTGCCCCCGTTCTCATTTCTTTCTTGCCCCCCTCTGTGATCTCCTTCTTGCCCCCCTCTGTAATCTCCTTCTTGCCCCCCTCTGTAATCTCCTTCTTGCCCCCCTCCGTAATCTTCTTCTTGCCCTAAACCCTAATCGAATACGCTTCTGCCTGCCCCTAGCTCTTAGGTGATACCACAGAGTAGAAAACAATGAAGTTGAAGGCCGCTCTAAGAAACAGCAAGATACTAAGAAACATGTTCTCCAGCAAGAAAGGGCCTTTAGTTTCTTTTTTATTTTAGTTCAAATGTTTTGATAAGTGTCAGTTGTGATAAGTGTAACACGTAATTGTAAGTAAAGCATTTTAGTATCAATCAGCTAACCTTGGTAAGATGATATTACAAATTTTAATAATTAGTTTCTTAAATTCTTAAGCGAAAAAGAAACCTTTGTCTGATATACCACAAGTTGTGTTTGACAAAGAGTTCAGTATAATCGAATAAAATAACTGAACCATTTAAAAGGCAAATGTCTTCGACATAGTAGATGCTGCACAAACAAATATGAGGTCGCACTATCTTACATTAGAACTGGTTTTTGTCAACTCGTTTATCGTAGGTAGTTTTGTACTGTGATGATGTTTCTTATGTAATAATGGATATAATGTCTTTTGTTAATTCTTCATTTGACTGAGAAAAGGCTAAAGAACAAAAGTTTGTCATAATGACAAATCTTAATTCGATCTCGTCCCTCTACGTTGATCCCACTTCACAACATGTTAATCATTTCCAGGGTGTGGATGGTGCAAGGAGTGAATTTGTTCTGGAAGAGTCCATGATAACCGTCAATAAAAACACTTGTCCCGGAGATAAAAGTGCTCTTTTGCCTGGTGGCTTACGGTTAGGTTAGTTTCAAGAGTATCGTAGTTCTCTTTTGCATCTTCAGTCCTTTGCAAGCTCAGCAGTGCAATTCCATTGTTTATTCGTAGTAGGGAATATGTTCCTGATTTCCCTATTGCAAAACCCGTGGTATTAAGGTCCCAATTGCAGTACTTCCAATTTGCCATTTACTGCATTGGAGAATGCTGGAATTAATTTCGTTTCTGGTGGACATTGCCCGTCCACTCGTGTTTGTTAATACTCTTTATGACATTTTGTTCACCTACACCAGACGAAGATGAAGATGCTATATAAATTTACACTTTTTTCCCGCCTTGCAACTTTGTGCAAGAAGGCCACTTGTTTTTCCAGTTCATCGACTGATATAATGTTGATATAGAGAAGTGCATAGCAACATCTGGACATATTTATATCGTTATCTTACTTATTGGAAAGAATTGTTAATGGCTCAAAATTAAACAGCACCGGTTTCCCCGAATTTCATTTCATTTCATTTGAAAATACTTACAACAATTCAATGTCGATGGTTCCGAAAATAGCCACAACCAACACGTTTTATATACACTACATTACACTGCTGAAGTTTGCAAATGGCCGTAGATTTCCTCTCCCTTTTTACAATTTTAAAGTGTCCTTTCTTCTGTCTTGCCATGCTTGTTCATCAGCTGGCCGTGCAGAAACGTATGCAATGGAACACACACCAATGCTGCAAATATATGCACATGTAGACCTACACCACACACACACGCGCGCGCACACACATAGCCACACACACACACACGTATATGTAGATATAGAAAAGACCACCAATGTTCCCGCACGTATGTCGATATGAACAGAGCCTTAAAGGAGACAGCTCATCTTTTTTAGGGCCTAAAGGGTAGACAAGTATTTGATGCATTAGCCTTTGCGCTGATCAATGTCGACGAAATAATGATCCCAGAAGATGATGATGAAGAGAATGCCAGTGGCATAAGACTTGGTAATATGGAGGATTTGTTCATTTATGTTTTATTGAATACTAGTTTATAACTGATTGTTAACACAAGCTGGGGCAAGAGTTTGGCAGTCGGTCATGTACTGGATGGTTTTAACATTGACTCATTTGTCCAAGTATGCGGGAAGTGCTTGTGCGTGATTGTCGGTGGTGTCTGGCTTAGGAAGTGCTTGCTCTACTGTTTTGGTATGGTGAAGTGTCGTCAGGGCCAGAATATATTTGCTCTCGGTTAAGCGAAGAAGGTAGATCTGTAAACAAGGTATAAGAGAATCATTTTGTCGTTATAGAGAAATATCGGAGTAGCAGAAGCAAAACGTGTAGTTAGGGATTGCTCAGGATCAGCTTTTTGTGTCATTAATGGTATTTTACTCATCTTGATAGAGTAGCAAATAGTTAGGAAAGAGTTTAAATTGCTTGATACACAAACTGAAGACAGCTATCGCATCATTCGGGCAAAATACATATCACTTTGATAATGGTACAGAGAACATGTGTACAAGTTATTGTCATCAGTAAACTAGCGAAGGACTCACGAAAACGTGATTGCTGAAACAATATTCGAAATAGAAGAGACGAATAACAGTTACTAACTGTCTTACCGTAAACAGAACCACACCGATTGGGAACCGACTGCTTTTCATCATTTAGAGGGTATACAACCTTTCAAAACGACTAATCGCAATTGCCATAATCTTGGACATACTTGATTACCATTGCTCCATCCTGACTACCATTGCTCCATCCTTACTACCATGGCTCCATCCTTCTTAACATTGTCCCATCCTGATTACCAGTGGCCCATCCTGATTACCATTGGCCCACCCTGATTACCATTGGCCCATCCTGATTACCAGTGGCCCACCCTGATTACCATTGGCCCATCCTGATTACCCTTGGCCCATTCTGATTACCATTGGCCCATCCTGATTGCCATTGGCCCATCCTGATTACCAGTGGCCCACCCTGATTACCATTGGCCCATCCTGATTACCATTGGCCCATCCTGATTACCATTGGCCCACCCTGATTACCATTGGCCCATCCTGATTACCAGTGGCCCACCCTGACTACCATTGGCCCATCCTGATTACCCTTGGCCCATCCTGATTACCCTTGGCCCATTCTGATTACCATTGGCCCATCCTGATTACCATTGGCCCATCCTGATTGCCATTGGCCCATCCTGATTACCAGTGGCCCATCCTGATTACCATTGGCCCATCCTGATTACCATTGGCCCATCCTGATTACCATTGGCCCATCCTGATTACCATTGGCCCATCCTAATTGCCACTCCTCCATCTTGATTACCATTGGCCCATCCTGATTACCATTGGCCCATTCTAATTGCCACTCCTCCATCCTGATTGCCATTCCTCCATCCTGATTGCCATTGTTCGTGGTGGGTTAAGGTACCAGAAGCGTGTTTTGTCTGAGACATTTTATCTAGGTAATAATGTAGTGCGGTATTGTTGAACTCTGTGGAATTTTGTAGTTTGGTGCTCATCATGACAGATGGGATGATCAAGCATAAAATCCTTCGGTAGGGAAATATTGGATTTGCTGTGAAAGTATTTATCAGGTGCGAATTTCATGTTAATCTGACTTCGTATCAGACAGTTCTTGCTTCACTGAAAAGCCTTCTTGAATATTCATTTCTTTCTTAAATTGGTTACGTACGAATTATCCCTTTTTGGATGTTTTGTCGCATCAGCCAATTCATATTCTTAGGGCAGTTTCCAAGAAGCTTTCATTGATGATATTTGAAGCGATTATTGGGGAGGTAAAGGACAGAACAGGATGGGATATTTTGAGAACGGGTTCTCAAGTGGCTGTCCAAAAAACCCATTTAACTATTTGTTCAAATTTTTAATTACTTAGCAATAATTGAATTCCAAGGGTTTCTTATGATGTACAAAATAGGCATGGTCTCTTAGTCTGGGGCACCTAAAGGAAGAGGGTGCAATAATCACATTTCTTAACTGAAAAAGACTACAACGATTAAAAAAAGGGAATCTATGTTATGTGAAACGTTAAAACATTCTGACGGGACAGTGTTGGCAAATTTGATACGCTCATCAAAAGCACAAATATGTTGGACATCAGTATTATTGGAATTTTGAAAACACAATGGGGTACAAACGTGGAAGAAAATGTTTCAATATGAGGATTTTGCAATTTTAAATCTTGCAGACGAGATAAAACACTCAGACAGGGTGTAGCATAGGCCGTATTGTAAGACTTACTACTATGCGGAAATTCAATAGACGCCACTGCACCTGATTTGATGGGTAGAACACTTCAAAAAGATTATGAGACACTGGAACTAGTAAAAATATACGACCCTGATTCTTTTTCAAAGTGAGGAAGTTGAGTGAATAGTTGAGTGCTTTTATCATTGATTGCCACAAATAGTAGATGTAAGAAGAGCAGGTTAATATGGTGTTATTATACTTTATATTCTATCTATTATATTTGAAGTATTGTAATCCAAAAGTTCGTACTGGCAACCACCTTGCCATGAGTGAGATAAGAGTGGGGAGATTGAGACTGAGAAAAGCAAATGCCAGAGAATCGAAACTATTGGAATTCCGTGCCATAAGCGATGTTGTAGTTGCCAACACGCTATTCAGCCACTGTTTGATGAGAAGAGTGACGTAGATTTCAGCAAACGATGTGTACAAGAACCCGCTTCTAATAGAGATTTCATAAACAAAGAAAAGAAATATTGCAAGCTTTGAAAATAGCTTAATAGAATATGGCACTTGGTAATAATGAAGCTACTGGTGAGCTGTTAATAGCGGCTTACAATTTGGCCATGTTGAATAGAGCTTGTGTCAGTGACAAAACATACATAAAAATATAGTAACCCGAAGACTCGACAGAGCAACACCACCACCCCCACCACCACCCCACCCCCCTCTAAAAATTAATATGTACTATAATGACTCCTATTCTTAGGAACGATAGCAAGATTGATGTAAAATATGCATCAACTGTGAGTGGATAGACAACAAATAAACAAGTTGTTGTAAGACAAGGCTGCCGTATAGCATCAGTTCTGTTTTAAAGTATTTCTGGAATTTGTAATTCTGGAATCTGGAAGGTAAAAGGCTTGAACCCCACGGTTGTACTACATGTTGAATTGTTTTAGTAGCCATTATATACTTGTACTTGATGTTTTCTAAGAATTTGTTTCGTTTCGTTTAAATGAGGAATTAAACTACAGGACGAAAGTACTTTCTCAATGGCACTACATTCTTCATGAAAAGGGTGAAGTTTAATTAAATAGGGGATGGGCCTTTAACGATTTCCTTGGAGTAGGAGGTTCTAATGAAAAGTTTTTTGATTTAAACTTTAAAGATAATAGATTTAAATCCCCCACAACTTCGTACAGAAGACTACAGGAAGTTTTATTTGTGTTAACGTAGGTACCAATTCAAACAGTACTATTGTGTTGACTTGAATCTTTGTATTGATTTTCTTGCTGTTGTCAGTATCGACAGACATTGATCAACTGAATCAAAACAAACGTTAAACACTATTATTCTTAAAGTACTTCTTTCACGAATCACTGCTTCACGTTATGATGATTATTTGTCTCTCATTTAACATCCTCTAACTTTGACGGTAATGGTTTGCCGTGTCCGGAAAAGTAGTCCTGCAATAATGAGGAAAGGATCAAGGGGTTTTTTAAATGAAAAACAGCATTGTTATATTCCCGTGGTACGGTAATGAACCTACTTAGACATTTTAGTTGAACATGTAGCAAACATAACTTCATAAATGCTTCGGTAAAAATTATTTCGACGCTTTGAGGCTAATTTAGAAGTCGGGAAAAGAAGAGTAAGTTGTTACCATTGATGACGACGCGGTCATTTCAGCGCCCTCGAGTTGCGATTTCACATGTCACTTTCAATCAATAAGTGACTCGTAGGTTTTGTTCATGTTCCCTCCACTCCTCAAACTTCTTCCACATTGATAGAACATCCTGTGTAGCTATCATGAAGTGCCTATAAACGTGACTCCTTAACTGAGCTACTTCCTAAGCAACGAGCTGCTATTTTTCTTCTTGAGATTTTATAACCATAGATTTTCTATATTTTCTTTAAGGTGCTCCGGCTTTAACATCAAGACAATTAGTAGAAAAAGACTTTGTTAAAGTGGTTGAATTTATCGACCGGGGTGTGCAGATAGCCATCGATTTTCAGAATCGACAAGGTAATCAGTTTTCTCATTTTATGTCTGCAGACAAAATTTGGTATCATCCTGTAGCACGATGTTTTGAAGAATGCTTGGAAAACATGTCGCTTTTTTGGAGTTTAAGAAATATTTCATTATTGTGGCGAGGTGTAGAAAATTATGTGTACCAATAAACTTAGCCAGAAGAAGATTAGGTGGAGAGCAGGTACGAAGACGAATAGGGGAGAACCCATTTTTATTAAGGGTACTTTGAATAATAGCCCCATTACAGGGGGATTGCCACGGTATCAAATTGGTTAGCAGGTCGGTATAGTTCATATCCGTGAAGAAAAGGTTTACGTTTTGGAATACCGAGTGTGTTAATCAGAGCATAGTTGATTTGAAGGTCAAGACGGAGATATACATTTATACGTGTAACGAGAGCTTCGTTTGAAGTAAGTATGAAAATTGCAATTTACTTACTAGAAATGATGTAGCTGAGAGCCCACAAATCGTAGTCTTGATTAAAGTTTATTGAATCAGATACAGTTCGCGTTTGGGTAACCTGTGACTTTTAATTTTATTTTCAGACGTTTAGTTCTACCTTATTAATATGGTGTGGGGTAGATTTTGTACAATTATGAGAGAAAATCATCGTCTCATGCATGTCAGTGCAGAAGTAATTTTGCAGACGTGCCGAAGCGTTTGTGCGCAATTCATATTCCATATAACCAATTTTAGTTTGATTTAGGTCCAAGCGTTTCGTATGTAATGAAGTAGAGCTTAGCTAAAAGTTAACGTGTTGTTATCATTGTTTTTTCAAGGCTCTGGAAAGATGAAGCTTGCAGAATTCAAAAACAGATTTAGAGACGACGAAGCGGCACAAAAAGCTATAACTGCTCTTAGAGATGAGGTTATGGAATTCGCAAGTCAGTTTCCGATGCCAGGATTCGACAATCATTAAAGCACAGCATTCTTTTGATTATAGCTTTCTATATTTCATTGGTATTGTGTACGTGCGTGTAACGTCCCTGTAAGTCCTATGCATAGACTCTTTTGTTCAACACACCTTATAGCTCCTATCTCAACTTGTTACACGAGATGAAGTATATTGAAGCGGAATTTTGTATATGCGATTTGGGTAGCGTCCAATTCTTACAGCATACATTGCCATTTTCATTCGCCTTCCAATTTTCATAAGGTAAATCATGTAAAACTCGAAAAAGATTAGGTTGCTTCCCAGACTTTTGTGACGTTCACCAGCTAAATTAGGGCTAAATACAAAAGAAACTGCACTGTGGTAAAATTAATTTTGGGGGGAGAGGGGGGGGAGATTGCCCCAGAGTACGTGAGCTGAATACTTCTTGTGGAATGGCGGGTTGTTGGAAATTGATTGGGCGGGATTCCCTACTCTCAATTGGAACGGCCAGATAAACAGAGTGTGCATTGTACATTTGCATATGATTACATTTATAGCCAATTCCTGTCCTCTGAAACTAAAAAAACTACGGTAATGTTTCGATCAACCTACCCCTTGTTTATGCGGCCTTCGATTATCAAGCTGATGGTCAAACAGAAAAAATATCGATAGAAACCGCAGCAGAAAAGGGTAATGCGACGTGTAAGCAATTAACGATAGAGTATTTTTCAGGTATAACATCCTCGAAAACTAACTGACTTAAACAGTAAACCTTCAATAATATGTTTCTGGCATTTGATGATTAATATTTTTCCATCGTCATTACAAAGATCATTTACCTTACCTGTGTTAGGATACGCTGCCCCAACTTAGCTGTGTGATGGAATGAGCGAGTATTGGTGTCAGATTATCGTTACCACATTAAACATAGATTGCTATTCTTGTTTGTCGTTTGTGAAGAACATAAGATATGGTACATATCCGAGTAAGGACAGACGTTATGAACTAGGTAGTATATTCAGTAAATAATGAGTCTTTGAGCATTTGGATTTTTCGTACTGGGTTTTTAGACACCGTCTTCATGTTGGGATTACTATTCAAATATAGTTAATTACTTAACCATTACAGAGGGGGTAAAATGGAACACTTTAATACGAAAAGAGCATGCAAATGGATTTCTAACAAGAATTCTTGAGATGACATTGTTTATGAGTTTTGTGCTAGTAGTAAAACTATTTTCTATCGTTCGTAAATCGTATTATTTTAATCAGATCAGGGTTGTATCGTTTTGAAAATGCTAGACTTAGTATTCGTACGTGACTTTTTGCTAGTGGGCACTAAGTTACCATTTAACCGCTTCAGGGGAATAGAATAGACCTTCCAGTCTAAAAAGTGCCGTTGAAAGTTGGTTGCAGTTCCCGCGTAGAAGTTAACAATGGCACGGAATATCGTGTTTATACCGTTACGTAAGAAGCGTATCATGTTATCCAAATTATTTCATGGGACTGGAATTATAAAGATCAGTACCAATGGGTAATGTTATGGAAAGTCGCCTAGATTATTTGGAACTGAATATACATGCAGATAACAGGAACTTGAAGGAATAAGAGTGTCACATGCTCATTTATAACAAAACCATGCTTGACTTCGGTTAGAATCATGATTTAATAATATATTACTCAACATCATGCCTTGGAAAACTTTTTAAGTAATCTTGCCTGTCCTATCCTGCCATAAAGTGAATTTTGAGAGTTATTTTACAATTTTACAAGCAAGCTAAAATTTACAAGATTCAAGATTATAAAATTTCGCTTCATAATGACTTTAACCAGATACTATCGCAGATCATTCTGCAATTATCACTAATAGAGATTGACAATATTTTAGTACGATGTATTTCGAATTCGTCAATTGATCGAGTTGTAAAGTTTGAGATGTTAAATTTAGGTGTAAAGTTGTGAAATTGAATGTAAGGGAGCCAATCAGTTTGACTCCACATTGGAAGAGAATACCGACGTGACCACGTGATATTCAGTAGAGATGTAAACGTAAACGTGTGTGATTTTAGCATTCATTTGTTTTCATTAGGATATATTGCATCTTGATGCTTCGTTGTTGCTAAGTTAAAGATGATCATTGCAAGTTTAATTATGCATTTTATATGAGATTTATTGATAGAAAATATGGGCTAACTTTGTCTTTGTATTGAAATGTGACTGTCTTAGTTCAGACGGGGAGAGGAGATGCTTTCTCTAAGGGCATGTTACATGTAAACAAAAAGCTCTCTACTCTTCTTCTTCTCAGGTGCCATATCCTTTGAGGACGTCGGCGGCCATGATTTTCCACTGCCTCGTCTCTCTTGCTAGATGGAGCATTTTCCCCTACACCGATGTTGACCATATTGCTCAAAGCTTTCATGAATGTCATCCTTAGTCTTCCACTGTCTCTCTTGCCTTCCTAATAATGTGCCCTAAAAACGTCAGCTGTCTCTTAGTTATGTTCATAATCAGCCCTCTCTCTGCCTGTGCCCTACTGAGTACTTCTTCATTTGTGACATGCTTGGTCCAGCCAATCTTTAGCATTCGCCGGTGTAGCCACATCTCCGTTGCCTTCAGTCGTTTCTTTAGCTGGGCAGTCAACGTCCACCATTCACAACCATGCAACAGAATGGAGAGAACAAAGACATCGATCAGATTCTTTCTAGTGGATAAGCTCATTTTGGTGTTGGTAGTGAGTCCTTTTAGTCGGGAAAGTGGACATTTCCTTTGCCATTCCAACCCTTGCTTTGACTTCCCTGTCAGATCTCCGGTCATCCCAATTACTTGAATTCTGAAACCTGCTTGATTGTTTCTTGTTCGATGCTTAAGATGCAGCGTGGAGTTTGTCTTTTCTTTCTGATAAACATGCACTCAGTTTTCTTTATATTGATGCGTAGCCACTTTTCTTTCCTGGCTGTAATGACTCAGTCTACCAAAGCTTGTAGATTTTCTGTGCTGTTGCTGATCAAGACTGCGTTCTCAGCATATCTCAGATTGTTTCTGTTTTGACCTCCCACAACAAATCCCACAACAAATCCCCTTTCTTCTGGACTTCATGCATCACTCTTTCGCTGTAGACATCAAAGAGCTCCGGAGATAAAACAGAACCCTGCCTGACACCCCTCTCAACTTCAACGTATTTGCTGACAATTCCTGCTGCTCTCACTGCTGCTGTTTGGTCCCAGTATAAGTTGGTTACGAGCCTGATATCCTTTCCATCTATTTCCAGTGATTGAAGTATATCTATCATCTTTTCATGTTGTACTGTGTCAGAGGCATTTGTATAGTCGATGAAAAAGAGGTAGGGGTCTTGTTGCATTTCTACCGATCTCTTACGGAGTATTCTGGGTGTAAAAAAAGCATTAGTAGTTCCTACGTTTTCCCTAAGACCGAATTGATTTTGCCCAATTTCGTCCCAAGTGCATCTTCTTACTCGTGGTAGTAAGAATCTCAGAATGATCTTTATTACGTGGCTCATCAAACTGGTGGTTCTGTGAACCTCTCAATCGATTGCTCGTAGTTTCTTTGGTATTTGGCACAAAGACTGGTTTGCTTAAATCCTTTGGAATTGGACCAGTGTCATATATTTCATTGGCTAGTTTTGTGACTTTTTCTATTCCAAACTCCTTAACAGCAGTGATAAGCCTTGTCTCTTTTTGTCTTTTTCAGTGCTTTTCTAACTTCTGAGCACATTATCGGTGGTCCTTCCATGTTCTTACATATGACTAGCTTCTCCCCTTTCTCATCTTGGAAAAGCTCTCCGATGTATTCCATACACCAATTGCTAATTTCTTCATATTCTTCTCCATACTTCTCCATTTTTGCTTTTATACGTCCACATTGTGGGGAAGTCTTATTCTTTCCGGCCATACTACAACTAACTAGAACTATGCCTCATTATATCAGATACTGAGTTTCCGCCAATCAGGGACTCCATCATCCTGCTCCGTCAATGGTGGGGTGTTTTTTGGTGACACCATTAACCTGTGATGGCCGTTGTACACTTCTAGGTGTACCTCCATCCTTTGACAGATCTTGTTTTTTAGTCCAGCTTGGTTACCCAGAAACCCTCCTCACCAGAAAACCCGGAACACCGGGGTAAACTGGTGGGGGAGCCTGTTTAGTCGCCGACGACCCGATCATGAAACAGATGGTACTTGCTTACTCTCGTGTCCTGACCTGGATTTCACTGTAATGCGACCCTTAATTCTCCAGTTCGCGCAACAACGCATAACTGTTGACTCGTTCGTATCGCAATCATCTCTCGGCCTTCGAGGAACCAAAGGAAGAATGGAACGCGCAGCTCTTTGACTTTACGCAGGAAAGACGGGAGTCTACTTGAATTACCAGCCTAGATCAGATTGGAAGCCTGCAGGTTTATAGAATCGGATTCGTGAAATTTTCTTTCTTGAGGTATGTGTCAACTTAGGAACACAGAGGAATTTGTACTCGTTTGCCTTTTAAGGTAAGTTGTGAAAATATGTGAAGCACCAAATCTGTTCGGAAGGACGGAAAACGTTGGTGGGGGATACCTTTGGTACTTTTAATATTTAGGACGTTGTAGATGGTAACCATAGGTGTTACAAAGACATGAAGGGGAAAAGACTCGTAGTAACGTCAGTGCGCGCGCGCGGCTCACTGCTCGTCTTAGGCTCCTTCGGCGAGTAACAAACTCGAAGATCCTTAAAGATTTTCTGTAGATGCCCTGACTACTTATTTTTTGGTTATTGGCATGTTTGGTAGCAAGTTTGGCATATTGTGAGTTTTAACATCGGACTCGTGCGCATCAGTGGCTTCTCATCGAGCGGCTGCCATTTCAGGTATACGCTGAAGTAACAGAAACATCCGGCACAGAAAACATAGTAAGATTATGCTTTGAGTGTATATTTGTCAGTATACGTTAAAAATGACAAGATCACTTAAATAGGACTGAAAAACTCTTTAACCTTAAGATCAAGAATGAATAAACGAAATTGTGTGGAAAACAATGTTTATTGGCAACACAGCTTAGGGTTGTTGTGTAGAGCTATCATAACGACAGATCGCTTTTATATGCAATTCGTGTGACGTTGCAGAGTTATTGCAAAGAACATCATTCGTTGCGGCAATAGCCCGTTATTTCAGCCGCAAAGAAGGTAAAGCTCGCCCTTTATATGAGGCAGAATTCTTAAACTATCTGCACGTTGAGAGCACCCACCAGTAGCGGTTTTAGGGGGAGGCCGACAGGGCCATGGCCCTCGTCCCCGCGTCTCAATGCTATGACGTTTCAAATTCGTGGTGTCAAAGAGTATTTTAAAAGTCTGTTGAACAACACATCGTCAAAAAGGAAAGTAATTGTAATTCTCTGCGCTGAATATACTACTGTATTCAAAAAAAGGGTCTCAAGATTTTCGTGAATATCACCAGCAGTAGAATTCGAGGATATCTGTTTCACGTAAAAATATAATTTTAGGCAGAATTGTACGTAAGGATAAATTGCCAATAACTAACCACAGCAAGAAAGCCAAATACCATTGCCTCTTTGTGTACTCGTTTTATAGATGATATTTCGCCAACTCACCTTGACACTTTATTAACACAAACACAAGAAATTTTTTAATGCAATCAAAAGTTTTTTACTGAGTATAAGGAACTCGCGTTTATTGTAAGAAAGTTACTGTTCTAAAAGCTCTTTTACCACTCTTTCGATGTACATCTCCATGACTTATAGCCATATACAACAGATTCCGAAAAGTATAGCAAGAATAAATTTGTTGCAGCACATTTATTGCCTTACTTGGACTTTCGCTCAACAAAACATGATATAGGTCATTGTCGGCACACTAACAGCTATCCCTTGGTCAAGTGATGCCGGATTGTTATCAGACTGGATATTTTTCCCACCAGATGGACTTCTCAGATATATGGTACAAATGCTATCACATAAAGTTCTGTTACCGACCTTGCACTGAAATTCCTTCGTCGTTGAAGTGACAAAGACGTATCCAATAAAAATTCGATAAAGTTTTGCCCAGGAAACCCCTTTTTAGATCGAGATGTTGTAAAATCTTCTCTTGTTTTAGTAATCCAGCTAGAATCAGAGAAGTGGCGAGACACTGCTAAGCAGTTGTGTAACTTTGTATCCAAAAACCACTAGTAGTGTGTAAGTTCTTCTATATCATAACCAGTTTTGCACAAGATGTTACCCGATGCTGGAGTTACCCGAAAGCAATGGGGCTCCGGTCCTGTCTAACCGAGGCCTTTGTTATTAAAACCAGCTACTATGGTCGATGTCCTGTTTTATTAAGCGAAAAAACCCCGATCTCTGACTTAAATAGTCTTTAAAATCAATTTCCTTGTTCTTCATGATTTAGCCGCTTAAAAGTACCATCCTTAGAAAAGTTTTCATCGTTTCAGCTTCCAGCTACTCCAAGAAGCACCTCTGATCATCGTAAAAGAAAGGTTTAACTTGAAATTTGATGTGGATTTGCACTATGAAATCTGGAGAACCAAGTACCAGGATTTAAGAAAATCCACATACATTGAATGCGACGTTTTGTTATTACCCTCCCAGACCTCCCCAAATCACATGCACTCACCTTTCTGTGTTAAAAGCACTGCCTTTGACGCTCATTGGTAAGGCATCTTATGTCCTTAATGCACACGTTTCAAAGTACACGGAAATATTTGCTATATCATGTGTTTAACTTGAAACCCTTCACAAACACACAAAAGTCATTGAGATCTTACGCGGACGAAGACAAAATGATAGTCATAAGCAAAAATTTGCCGGAAATCGCCAACGTTCCTCTTTGCCATCGCAATGTAATCTTACAAAATCGCTAACGCTGCCATTTACGATTAGGAGTTTCGTAGATGCTTCATTGAACGCAACAGGCCCGAAATTACATTTGTTTACAATAAGTGCTCTTTAATTAGAGCGCAAGACCTATACTCTTACCCACATGAAGACGACTTCACACTTTCGTAGCGCAACGTGATTTCATTCTCTTGCCTAGTGTTTTACCACTATACTTTTTCCCTCAATTATTGGTTCAGCATTTCTTTTAATAGAACATTGGAAACGTTTCCGTACACTTTCCAATAATACATTTCATCTTAACTTGTAAGCGGCACTGATACTCGCACAAGTGGACCTTTGACTTGAGGAATTGAGTATGCTGTACTCGTTTGGCAGGTGCTTTTTTGGGCACGTCTGAATTTAATTTGTCTAAGCTCTAAAATCGGGGACTAACAGGTATTTGCACACAATAATAAAGCAACAGCTATGTTCAATTAAACAAGCCTTTCTGATCAATGAAATAAATGTAGGCTAATTTAATGATCATCTAACATATCGTACTCTGTTATTCGATTAGTAATTGACCCTCAAGCTTGTTGTAAATGGATTTTTATTAGCGAAAGTGTGCAAGGTCACTTTCAAACTCTCATAAGTAGAACAGGTTCCCCGACCTTCTATAAATTTTCTGCTTCTTTCTTCTCCTTAATAATACCCGCTTATCTTTGTTGCCTGCTAACTTTCCGTTATTTGTTTTCTAGTTCTCTTCCTCTTCTTACCCTTTTCACCACTTCTCTCCTTCCTCCACCTCTCCTTGTCTCATTCTCCGTCCTTCTCTCTTCTCCTCATTCTTTCTTCTCCTCTTTACTTCAACTCCATCCTTTTTCCTCCTTCTCTTTCCTCCTTGCTTTTCTTCTCAGTCTGATTCTTCCTCTGTCTTCCATCTCTTTCCTTCAACTTCTTCCTTCTCCTCCTTCCTTGTTGTCCTCTACCTCTCCAATCTTTCCCGTATTTCTTTCCTCTTTCTCTTTTTTAGCTTTCTCTCCATCCCTATCCTTTCGTTTCTTCTAGTTCTCTTATTTTCCTTGTCTCCTTCAAGATAACACCTTCTTCGTGATCTTTTTTCCTTTACATTTCTCTTCCTCCTTTTTTTCTCTCTCTCTTTCCTTCAATCCTTTGTTCATCCTTTACTCTCTCCCATTTTTATTATCACTGTGTTTTCCTCCTTCCCTTTATGCTCATGGTATTATGTTCTTTGACTTTTAGTCTTCCTCAACCGCTTCTTTTTCTCTATTCCCTATTATTTTTCTCTTTCTTTATTTCGCTATTCTTTGTTAGTCATGATCTTGTTTTTTGTTTTTTTTGTGTTCACCACAAAATAGTGTTATAGTAAAGTGGCCGATCCGGGCCAGCGCCGTAAGTACTTCGCTTTTAATAATTTGTATATATATACATATATATACCACAAAGCAGTGGTAAAAAGGGAAAGCTAAATACCGCAGTTACCTTAGGTGTAACGTCCTGTCTACTGACGTTCCTCAGACCGACCAGAAAAATTTTATTAGGCTCTACCTTATTGTATTGAGCACTCTAGCAACGGCATCTTATCCGTGTTACCAAGTTCTGAGGCATTTTACTCTGGAGTATTTTGGTGACATATGAAAAATTTCAATCTAGTAAATTAGTGTGAGTGAATGTAATCTTACTGGAAATTACAGGAAGCATGGAGAATGCAGTTATCAGACTTTTGGCTTGAGGAAGGAAACGGTATCTCTTGTCTGTTGACGGAATCCGGAATTTATAAAAGAGAGAAAGGGCGGCGGTTTATGAAGATCTCGATCGCCTTAAAGTAATTATAACCAGAAGTATAATAATAATTACACATGTCTGCTTGCCTTCTACAAAGGGACAATAAATCCTTTCAGAACTACATAACGTACTTTCTTACATATATAGCAGTTTAAAGATTCTATCCTTTTTTCTTTGAAGTCTTCTTTGGGCGACCTCTATTCCATTTGCCATACAGTAGATATCTCATGACGTCATCATTTCTGCTATTCCGACATGATTATGCCATCGTAGCCGTTTGTATTGATGAACAATTTCAAGGCTGTAGATTTTGAGTGTGTTAAACGAAGCATTGCAGCTGCCGTGAAGGTCCTGATGAAATAATATGTATGGACCTTTAAACATTACTGCATTTGACGTTATTCATAAAAATGAAATGACTTTACTGAGAGCACACAATTTGTAGCCTTGATGGCACCTTTCCACATAGGTGAAGGGTCATTAAATGCTACGCAACTTGCATGTAAAATAATCTATGACACTCAGTGGCGTTTTTGGAAACCTCAGGCTGGAAACGTTTGCGGGGCCTACGACGCCATGTATTGCCAGGCCGTTTCAGACGTGGAAGTTCCCGAGACACTATATTCCCTCCAATGGTTAAAGTACTTCCAAGAGATTAATATGGGAAGTTTGACAGAAACCTATCGCCTCCCGTTAAATCGCCACTGATTACACTTTCAGACAATCATTTCTATTTTATTGGTATGGTTTTGAGGGGGAATTATCGTTTTAGACATTTCGTAGCAGAGGAATTTTTAACAGACGCAGAAGATGGTTGAATTTACAGCTTAACTAAACATACATTAGTTTTATAGTTGTTAATGCACACCTCTGGAATAATGAAGCTTCCAGAATTGAAAGACACACCTGAGTGGTAGAAGCGGCACAGAAAGCTATTGCTGCCCAAAGAGATGAGGTTTTAGGATTTGCAGCTCAGTTTCAGATGCCAGAACTCAACCATTATCAAAGTAAAGTATTCGTCTGATGTTAGGTTATTAGATTTCATTCCTCCTGTACGAGTAATAAATAATAATAAAGGTAGATTTAAATAGCGCCATAAACACTACTTGTTCTATGGCGCATTACAAATCTAAGCATGCAGATTTTGATAAATTACAATCAACATTTATTGCCTATTGTCAACAACTAGAGAAATGAAATTAAGCTTCATTTAAAATTTTTAAAAAGGTAAGTTTTAAGATTTGGCTTGAAAACCTCCACAGGACTACTACGTTTAGTATCAATAGGAAGAGCATTCCATAGTTTTGGGCGCGTGCGTGTAACTGTCCTTTTGAACAATTTTTTCTATTTTTGGTGGCATGTCGATTTCGAGCGTAGCCTTTTGCCCAACCAGAGTGATCAAAGTCCTGGGGAGAGACCTGGGTGGTCTCCCGTTGCCTTATATCGGGCTAGGCGAGATTCGAATCCACAACCTCTGGCACGTGAGTCCGACTCCTTAACCACTAGACCAAGGCGGCTCAATTTTTGATCCATACATGACACATTTTCTCATATAAAGCATCACAATGTGTTAGACTAGACGAAATATTGGTACAGATTTGGCAGTTCGGATTAGGATACAGATTGTTACCCAATTTGCATTGTATACGTTGACTAAACCGTACGCCTTTATTTTTTAAAAAGGAAAAACATTGAAGTATCGGTTATTTGTCTCCCATCTGGTCCAAGTTGAGTTCGGCCCGAACGTTGCGTACCAGACTCCTATGACCTCGTAGTTCCTATTTTTCTCTAAGCATTCAAATCCAAAAAAGGTTTGTACTTTCCTATCGACATAGAAACTAACAACACAACCGTGTAATGAGCTCCAAATCACCCCAGGTTTGGCCATATTGTGAATTAAGATTTCTCCATTTTCATAACAAATTTTATTCAGGCAAGTCAAAATTTACAACGATCAAGATTTTATATTTCTGGTTATAATATCTTTAACCTGACACTATTGCGGGTGGTTCTGTACTTATTTTTGCTATGGAAGTGACTGATTGTAATCTTACCGTGACTACCATCTACATACTGTGCTGTAGACGCTGTGCTACATTTTTAGGTTCTCTATGAATATGAAAAAGACAGCTTAAATGTTTGATTTAAATTCTACATACTAAATATTGTAACCAGTTTGCACCAGCATTTCCTTGATGATACGAAACTGCAGTTCTTAATTACAACCCTTCATATATTTAGATGTTTGATTATAATTTGTTAGCATTTTCTTACAATATCTTTCAGAATGATTTTTTATCAGTATTAAAAATTCTAGTCACGTAAAACCTTGACTACTTTAGATAATCAATTATAATTTATTAATTTAATATTTTAATATCTCCCAGGATGATTGTCATCAGTATTACAAACGCTAGTCACTTCTGTAGCTGCTGGATGATAGAGAGCCATTTTATGACTGGTTTTAAATCTATGACCGGACGCCTTTGTTGCAAAAGCATCAGGTTTGAAACATTGTTCTATTACAGATTCATCCCTTTTTACTAATTGTCATTAAAGGCAGGTGGTCGCAGGCTTAAACTTAAAAATACCGTACAAGTTTTAGCTGAGGCGTTTATTAGAGGGCGGTGTTTATTACAAAATGACTGATTAGGTAAAACAACTAATGTTTCAAAAAACGTAACAAAAAGATTGTGTGATAAATGTGAACATTAAAAGCACATATCATTTCACACAATGTAAACTTCATTAGTTCTTGTAGTATGCGAAATGTTAGAATTTGGCCTGTTTTCTAATATTCGCCCTTTTTCATGATGCAGCATTTATAAGAGGGAGGCTTTTATTGGAGGAATACGGTAACTAAAGAAAGGGCTTGACCTCCCTACCTATTGTACCCATGCTTTGCCTTTAACTGGCGGATCACTTCCGGGTTTACCACCACTAGCTGATGTAGGCTGTTTCTCATCAAACCCTACAAATTTTTCTATGGAAAGGAAGTGTGGGATGTCAGTATTACAGAAATTTGATTTATAGTACAAATATTTTAATAAGTGACGTCATGAGTTATATACTGTTATAATCTGGTTTGAAACATTGTTCTATTACAGATTCACCCTTTTTATCATTTTCATTTTCATTACAGTAAAACCTCGTTTGCATTTTGCTGAAGAAAACTGGTACCAGAAATTGTCACCAGCGTCAGCCTGATGTACATTGTTATCTACAGTGTCCAACTCTTCATACTCCTATTTCGGTTCTTTAGTTCAACTAAACTCTGCTAATTTGTTCTGCATACTATCCACGGCCGTCACCTCTGCCGACCACTCTTTTAACAAATCAAAGCTGACTAAGAACATTTTAGGAAGCGCTATCACGCAATAGCCATATAAAGCTGGATTACGTATAGGGATAACAAGTGAAATTAGAAGCAAAATGAACGTTTAAACTGCTATAAGTATTTGCTTTGAAAATTGATTCTACTAAAATTGATCATCATCTTGACCATTCTATGTCTGATACTTATTGAAATTAATGAGATTCAGTCAGGTGTTTCAGGAAGTAACATTTCTGGGAATGTACAAAGGACATTGCAACCAGTTATGCGAAGTGGGTTTCCCATTCAGCGGAAGGTATGATGAACAAAACTTTCTTCCTCTGGAGGTTTCCCTTACAAGGATATAATAATGGTATCCATTCCGTCTCCTAATCAGCAAATCAGATATCTATTCCTCTCATTACATGTCTGATGGAAGAAATGCAACGTATACATCAAATACGAAAGCACCAACATAGGAAGTTTCAAAGTTCACGTTTTTGGGTATAATTATTACCGATGGAGGTATATGTGATAGGCCCAGCTAAAGAAACGACTGGAGGCTATGGAGACGTGGCTACATCGACGAATGCTGAAGATTAGTTGGAACAAGTATGCCAAAAATGAAAAGGTAGGAGGGAACAAGCAAAGGGAATGTTAATCATGAACATAACCAAGAGACAACTGACGCTTTTAGGGCGCATTACAAGGAAAGAAAAAATGGAAAATCTTATGCTTAAGGGAAAGATGGAGGTAAGGTAAGGTAAAAGAGGCAGGGGAAGACATAGGATGACTTTCATAAAAGCTCAGAGCAGTCTGGTCAACATCGCTGTTCGGGAAATATTTCTTCTAACAAGAGGCAGGGGACAGTGGAAAATCATGGTCGTCGAGTTTCTTACAGGATATGGCAATTGAGAGGTAGAGAGAGAGACAAGAAAAAGAAGTTTTTAGGACACAAGCAATACAGTGATATGGGCCTTTTTACCCTTATGCGCGAACAATAATTTCGTATGGAGACCGCGCAATGAGAACGTTACTACTACTACTACTACTACTTGCTACTTGCTACTACTACTACTACTACTACTACTACTACTACTACTATTACTACTACTACTACTACTACTACTACTACTACTACT
>JAAAKL020003420.1:0-23215 GCA_010016065.2 Carybdea cf. marsupialis auct. non (Linnaeus, 1758)
ACCTAAATCAGATAATAAGATAATAATGATGATGATAATGACGATGATAATAATAGTAATGATAATGATGATCATACCCACATCACTATATCTACAATGCTCAGAAATAGAAACGCCTCACTGTTCTCAGATAACAAGTTAACCAAGACAATATTCCCCTATTTAACTAATTCCTGATTTACTAGCTTATTCTGACTCACCTAAAAGACTTGAAAACAACTTCGTTTATGTTACAGATCTGCATTGTAACTCTACTTATCCGCATACCGCGACTTAAGATGAGTTGATTTAACTCTCTAATCATTGTCCGAGTCACCACAAAATCGTTAAGAATGTCAAGGGAATTTTAATGCGTCTTAGACTCGACTAACATACAGTTATTGAAGTGCTTGTCTTAGGCATACCGTTTAGATCAACGGTGCTCTATTTGGTGACAGTCCTACCCCTTTTCTAGCGTCAAGGCTGAAATCTCGTTATGGGACAAATTAAAATATTTACCAATAACTGTCTTTTATTTCGCTCTGTATAATATTTTAATGTATCAGTTGTGAAATGGAGCAATGTAGAATTATCAAGTTTATGCGTTCTCCAGTGCTTAAATGTTGGGAGACAAGAAGAGTCAACCCCGTCATACTAAAATATCTATGCACAACAGTCTTAATTTTAGAATATCTCAATGGATCTCGTGTCAACTGTAGCAATGGAGAAATAAGAGACACCCGTTGTATATATATATTCTCTTTCTACAATCATACAGATTATGCGTTTTCCAGTGCTTAAATGTCGGCAGACATGAAGAGTCAACTTCGTCATTCTAAAATACCTATGCACAACAGCCTTAATTTTAGAATATCTCAATGGATCTCTTGTCAACTGTAGCAATGTAGAAACAAGAGGCACCCGTTGTATATATACATTATCTTTCTACAATCATACAGATTATGCGTTCTCCAGTGCTTAAATGTTGGGAGAGATGAGTCAACCCCGTAAATTAACGGGCTACCACCTACAAGTTCCGGACACAGGTACCATGGGAGGTCAGGTCTCATCTTCAACTGTTCTAAAGAGGAAACACGTTTCATGGAAATACGGCGGTCATAGATAAATGTATGTCTGGTAGCTTGAACCAGATTTAAAAAATACCTAAGCAACAGGTCTCAGTTAATGGTCACGAGCAATTTCGATTGATGAAGTTGATAATTAAGTCACCACATTGACGCTTCGACTGCGTCCATTGAACAGAAACGATTTTGCGCAGGTCTGTTATGATCACGGCTCACAAGATACCCTCCCATTCGTAAGCTACCAAAACCAACGTGGGTGAGTTTTTAAGACAAGTCTACAATTGAATTTCCCCCGGTGAAGAACTTAAAAAATTTAATTTTGGACTGTAAAGTACATATTTCTATGTGTTATGGATGTATCAGCTTGAGATACTCGAGCTGAAACCTGGCCGATTGCCCAGACTGTAAAATAAATATTAGACAAGAAATTTAAATTACACTAAATTGTATAAAGCACTGTTGGTGACTTATATTTCGACCGGTCCAGGAGTCACCAACAATCCATTACAAAATATAGTGCTATTTTCCGTTTAGCTTGATTACTTGTCTAATATTTATTCTGACGCTTGTCGACTCAGTTGTTGCCATGGATGGTAGATATTTGTAAAGTCTTGAGTCGTAGTCTTTTTCGGAGCTACGTTTCAAGAGATACTTCTCCAATCTTCAGCTTCCCATTCTTGTCTAATGTTTAGTATTTTGAACATCAGTCTATGTATCATTTTTTTGATCCAGAGCTGCGCTCAGTTTGGTGTAGCCGTTTTGGCTTCTCTTATGCTTGCTTAAACTATAAAATAAATACCTGTTCCAAGACCTCTTGCCAAGCATCCTTATGTTCAAACCCAACACGCATGTACAAACTGGCTTGTTATTACAGCACCACTTATATGCCATTTATACATCATTCACGAAGAGAATTCTTCTTCGTGACGTTGGTCCTTCTATTGTTGTTACTGATCATATAAAGTAATATAAAAGGTAATGGATAGCAGAAAAATACGCAACTTTTCTTCTGGCACGCGAAATGCTCTTAAACTCCGTATACTTCTAAAAGACGAGATAAAGCCAACGCCTCCTGTATCAGATGGATCAGATAAGAAGATTGCCTTTTGTAGTTCTGAACTGGAGTGCACAAGAATTTGGAAGTCAAGCAAACCTTGCCAAGCATCCTTATATTCAAACCCAACACGCATGTACAAACTGTCTTGTTATTACAGTACCACTTATATGCCGTTTATACATCATTCATGAAGAGAATTCTTCTTCGTGACGTTGGTCCCTCTATTGTTGTTACTGATCATGTATTAATTAATTTCAGAACTGTTTGTAGCTTCAAAATTACGAAATTTGAGATCTGACCCCTAAGTTAAGTTGCTTATTTAAAAACTCGTGTAATGACTAGTGTTTAAAATTATCTCACCCTGTTCAAGGCCGAAACCACTGCTAGGAACAGGGTTACTTTTAACCTTTCGGAAGATAATCTATTCATGCTTGCTACTCATGCTATTCATGCTTGCTACTCATGCTATTCATGCTTGCTACTCGTGCTATTCACGCTTGCTACTCATGCTATTCATGCTTGCTACTCATGCTATTCATGCTTGCTACTCATGCTATTCATGATCGCAGTCCCCTCTCTGTCCTATTTGCCGAAACATAGTTTCCCACTTCACGAGAGCAGATGACAGAGTACAGTACCTCCGGGATCGTGACAGGCAAGCTCAGGGTCGGTTCGAACTCACGACCCTTAGATTGTGAGTCTGACACTCTACCAACTACTTGTGCCCAACGCCTAAGATCGATTCAGAGGAATAAAGAGCTGCTGCCAAGCCTCGACGCACAAGAAACAGCACGATGTCCAAGGAGAAGAGGCATGTATTGTCTCCTTCTCAAAATATATGGCATTGAATTCCACTACCGTATTAAGGTGGAAAAACGTACGGTATTTATTGACAACAAAGTAATGATTAACGAAGCACGGAACACTTAGTAATCGAGAATTGCTTGAGTATTGCTATCAATACCCGGCCATTCAGACTGCGGTCTAATTAGAAATACCATCATCATCGTTTAGCATAGTTGTCTTTAATGTCAACGCAATCAACAACTTTTATTTATCTCTATTTTTATCACGCTATTTAAAGTTAACCCTACTAGGTAATTTCTTGATAAAACATTACAGGTAATTTCTTGATAGTAATAGATCTCAATTCTGTAATCTGCTGCCTTTAAATATTCGTTCGTCTTCCGAGAAAAGGCCCTAGAGCAGGGGTAGGGCCGAGGCATACACATGCAGTATCCTTTGTACAACTTTTCTGTTACCCGATCCTCGGGTTTCTGTTTGCGTTGCCTTTACTCCCATATCCCTGTTCTCTGTTTGAGGTGCTTTTCTGTTATCACCACCCCAATATGGGTTTGGGTTTGGGATCGGTTAGAACTAGAGATCAAAGAATATGATAGACATCAATTAGAGAGCAGTCGAGGTGGAGGGGCTGGGATAATGGATAGCAGAAAAATACGCAATATTTCTTCTGGCACGCGAAATGGTCTTAAACTCCGTATACTCCGAAAAGACGAGATAAAGCCAACGCCTCTTGTATCAGATGGATCAGATAAGAAGATTGCCTTTTGTAGTTCTGAGCTGGGGTGCACAAGAATTTGGAAGTCAAGCCTTCGTCATGGTCACTTTTTCCAGCGGAAGTTTTCACAATTCTGGATTCCGTACTGCAAGAATTCAGTGACTTCATAGAGCGGCCTACAACGTGTGTATCGATTTGGGAGTTCGGGATCCCCTGACTTTTCCAGGTTTCCCAGAACGTAGTTCATTCATTTCCCAAACCTTTCCATTCCACGTAGATAAGTCGTAATAGACCGTAGTAGACTAATCGCAAATCATAAATTTTGTAAAATAAGTTTTTTAACAAGCAAATTTGTAACAATGATGGATCATCCTTGTATCAATGATCCATTTGCCTAGAACTGAACGTACAGCCTGGACAGTAAGGATTTCACTGACCTAGGTAAAGCTTCCTGCAATAGTTTTTCCAGGTATAAATAATGTGATTTCTAGGTCGAAGCACCTCACAGAGCTTTCAAAGTCCTGTTTACCTGGCATTAGAAGCCCGCTGTTATGACAATTTATGTGATCGACTCCCTGTTGAGTACATCCATACGTAAGACTCAAAAGATTTTTGTAGAATTTGTGGTGATGGTCATGCCTCATAAGTACGGAAAAGCTGAGAAGAGCCAAGATCTTGCTCAGGTCTATTACAGCACGGTGGGCGCTCAGCTACAGGAAATTGCTATCATACGTAACGAGCAAGTCGCTGTCCACTCCATGGTGTTATCATCACGATGGCCTCTAAAAAAGCTCGTGGGATAGCCTACAATAATTTTACTGCTACATTTGCGATCATCAATTAATATGCAAATAAAACGCCCGAATTAAGTTTTCACGTCACCGACCGTCGATATACAGTACATTATTTGACAAGCGCAGGTTTTTATCGAATTTTGGTCGTTCTGTTAAATGACGCCTACATCGCAAAAAGTAGAATTAAGTGCGATTAGGTTATCCACCGACAGTATGCATCAAATGTCTATAAATGCACAGGCACTTTCTGAGAGAGGCATTCCTAACACCATAATTTGTTATCTTAAGATTTCAATAGCTCGGGAGGAGCATTTCCGTACTTCATTTCTGCCTTATTATTCGAAATCTGATCCTGGTGTCGACAAAGTTTGGCACACGAGGGGGCAAGGAATGGTAAACATTACTATCACAAAGGGAGTTATCAACGATCATGGAATGAAAGAAGAAAGTCGATATGGAGTCATACGCTATCAACTGTCGATGATTAATCTGAGAAGGGCTTCCAGACCTTGTTTTCTGGTACACAAATACATTTCGTCTGTAGTGGAACTACATCTCATTTCCCAAATGCACAGGTTCTCATCTGATTTTAAAGTAGCTCAAGCTGCTTATAGCGAATCTATCTAAACGTATCTAAAGTGTTCTCCAATTCGAAAACAAGCAAAATTGAACGGCACGTCGTAACAATGCATTTCTAAAGCTCAAAGGATCACAGTTTCTGCATTTCATACATTTGTTGTGCATCATCTTTCTTTTTCCTAGAGTACCCACATGGTTCTTTTATGGTCATTGCACCATTACTAGCATCGTCTTTTTAATAAAATGAAATCGCTCCCTCAACCAAATCGGACTGACGCAAGTTGTGGTACCTCTTAAAATGAAAATAATTATGGAATTCTAGAAATGAACGGGGAATATCAGTGTTATGACAGTATCTTGTAACCATGGTTACGCTAGCCTTCGGTCACGTGAGCTGTTTACGTCATTAGGGATATTTCTGCCCTTACTTAAAGATTCTAAAATTTCTGATACACTGAGTGACTTAACTTCAATCAGGCAGACATTGTAAATTTAACATTTTAAAAAGCTCAGAGTGGCAAATCAAGGTACTCTAGAATGTCGAAGAGGCCATTATTTTTACATTCGAATTTCTGATTGCATATTTGATAAGGTAAACTTACGTATTTTGACATATATTTAACAGTTCATAAACTTTTAAAAGCCAGCTTTGAAATATTTTCATAGCATTTGAATCATTATGAACAGTTGGCTTCCTTCCATCTCCTAAACTAATTGACCTACTCCGTTGATTAGATTTTGGGCCACTTTTCTACAACCCAAATACTTTATTCCCCTCGTACGTCGATACAAATTTGATTCTCAAATCATCAGTGGCTAAGCATCTCCCTCATCTTCACTTTCATGATCGAGTCCTTTTCTTAACACCATCCTAATCTAAAAGGAGTTGCGTTCGTGTAACGAGATGTTGTATAATAGGGACATGCCACCCAGGCACGCAGTTTTGTTTGAGGTGGTAAAAATATCAGAATAGATAGAATAAATTGAGTTGATTGCATTAGTGAGCAAAGAAACTTGCTGTTATAATTTCTATAACGTTAGAGTAATGTTTATAACGTTACACTATGTTCACATCGCAACATAAATCTTTCTCTCCTATTCGTTGCATCTAGCGCGTATTCTTGTGAACTCAAGTCTCCTTCATCAACACCCCTCCTTACATTATTGATGTTCTTCTCTTTAATTTTTCTATCCACAGATTTCGTTCCCTATTTTCCACATCTTCCTCTACTTCACTCACCATGTAGCACCTGTCACTCAAACATCTATTTTTTATAATTCAGCTCTCCATTCTTCGAGGTATGGTGCCATCAGAACACTAGGCATCCACTGGAATCAATCCTTCACCAATGAACAGCTTTACGGTAACCTCCCGACATTCTCCGATAAGACCAAGAGAACGAAGGCTGAAGAATGCCGGTCACAGCGTGAGAAGCCGGGATGAGCTAGTATCCAAACTAGTAATCTGGACCCCAAAGTATGGCAAGAGGAAACATGGCAGACCAGCGCTCACCTACATCAACTCACTCAAAAAGGACACAGGTTTTGATGTATCAGAACTGGAGACTGCTATGGCTAACACAACAATATGGCTTGCCATCACCGCTCGAACAGACAGATAACTGTTCGCCATAATTAAAAAAGTAAGTAAGGAAGTAAGAATGTCTAGTGCCATGATCCCCTTTCTGTATTAAAAAAGTCGGAGTATCCGATTTGACCGTAGGGCGAGATGATTGTCAGAGAATGGACTTTATATGCGGCATCAGTACTAACTTTTCAAAAAATCTGTGCCCTCGCATGCTGCAAGATTAAATTCCAGGGCTCCATCTCTTGGTGGGCCACACACCGTCAGGAAATTTGATACTGTACTATTGGCAATGATTTGATGAGGGACGTTTGGATGATGATGATTATAGTAATGATGATGGTGGCCATAATAGTATTAGTTATGGCGATAATGACAAAGGTGGTCAAGGTAGAAGTGATGTTGGTTATGATGATGATGTCGATGATACTAACAATGGCGGTGGTGCTGACAGTGACAACAATGGTGACCAGCGGATTCAGACAAATACTATCGTATTAAACTTTGACGTAAGAATCTGGCACAACAATTTCGTACGTCACGTTTAAAAGGAGTAGCTACACGCTAATTAGACACAACAAACTCAATATAATATGACAATGCAGTGAAGATTTCCTGTTCTGATATCATTCTAATAAATATTTACATCACATCACAATATGGGAATCTCATTAAGTAAGATTTGGAATGCCTGCATATCAACGAAGATAAGCGTTTTGGCAACACGTTAATCTGAAACACGATAGTTCCATATACTGTTCGTTCATAAACAATTGCCAAAAATGAATAAAGTGAGTCATTATTTCAACAATGCCACCAAATATTAAACGACTGATGGTTTTTTGAGGTGATTTTGTATACAACATCTTGTGTTGATTTCGGAATTTAATCGCAGACGGGACTTTTTTAAAGAAAAACACATGAAAGATTCACGTGTTCAGACACCGATTTGAAATTTACTATATGGCTTGGTCCTTTAATATCCTACGAGAAATGCAGACGAAAGATAAACAGATAGTAAACAATATTTTGGGCGTCCTTTTCCGCATCGATGAGCAATTTTAGGCCGACTTTCCCGTTTCCCTAAGCAATGATTTTCTGGCAGCTTCCAAATTTTAAGCGTTTGAAAAAATGATGCAGGCTGGTCCATTGAAAACATCTTGATCCATCCAATGATAATATTCTTGGTGGTAAACAGTTCCAGTTTAATCGACTGCCGTGTACTGCATATAAACCAAATATTTTATCTGTGCCTCATACTTTTACTCTGGTTTAAAAAGTCACATCCACTAAAAGTACTGCGAAAATCAACACAACACACTCTGCTGGCAGATTCTGTCATTAGGTGAACATAAAACGACAAAAAGAATCTTAATTCTATAGAAAGTGTTGTAGCTTTGACTCTTCCGGGAGGGTGATTGATCGTTAGACAAATTGGGCCCCACTCAAACTAATATTTCAATACTCTTGAAGATAATGTGCTCTCTTTTTGAGAAGAGGGTCGCCCGACTAATAAGGAAATTTATGAGTTTCGCATATAAGTGTCCACTCAAATTCAACCTTAATTTATATCATGGAGACTTCACTGAACAAGACGACCTCAAACCGTAAGATGATGTGCATGTTAGAGGGGAATATTCACTCTCACGATGGCTTAAAGCTAGCCCTGCAATGATAACAGCCACTATTACGTCACATCAGGTGCTACGTATTGGGAAACCATGGGAAATCACTGCACAGGTTCTAAAAGCAAGCATCACAAAATGCCAGAAAAGAGCTCAGCGTGTTCGAATCTTCGATTTCTACTTTTGATCACTACTAATAAAAATTGCAGACCACGACACACTCCCAACGATACTGCCAACGGTAAGTATGAAAAAGTCGTCGGCCCTGACCCAAACTTGTCGGTAGTCACCTTGCAACCGATAACCATATTCCCAAAAGATAACGATAAGTATCGTCGGAATGGCCCCTTGAGCGATTTACCGACATACGTCAACTGATAAGACCACGCAACCGCACGCAGAAAATGACAGCGAGGTGTTTAAGATGAAGAACGCCATAATTGATATGCCAATATATTAACATTATGTAAGTGGAAGAAAATGCCGTAATCTAGGGGGTTTTGAATGGCGGTGTGGCCATTAGGGGGAACGATATGTCACTTGTATTGTCATCGTCTTATTGTAGTGTGCTATGGCCTTGCTCCACTGAGTAATCACAACTCCCAATATTTTGCCTTGCACAAAGATACACAAACAAATTATGCCCGCAATGCATGTTGTTTGAAACGAGTTTCTCGACGGATGAAGTCCAAACTGACTTGGACAAGCATTACTAGAAATTTTCAAGAGATTTTAACCTATACAAACCTTAATAGTACGCTCGTTCCCATTGATACGTGGGACAGGATCCCTGCTGTCAAACTGAATGAGCGAGTGTAAATTATTCAACTTTCGCTTTAACCTAGTTACATGTCGCGTACCTGTTTTCGGCCTGTGGGAATTGTTGTCATGGCGCCTTAAGTGAATCTAATATGCCTCATTGAGGCTTTCACGATTAAATCAAACCAGTACAATCAAAATAACCATGAACTGAATGTTTTTAGTAGTGATATTAGAAACTTTGAAGTAGAGGGACGAACTGCATTTACCGCAGTGTTGCGTTGAACTCACCGCAAACGTGTTCGATATGCACCCTATAAAGAAGCATTCCCAATAAAATTGTGCACAAACAGCCTAAATACTTATTTGATTCGGAGACCATGTGGTACTAGATCCGTTATGACTGGTGGACTGTTGAATATTCTTACATGGGTAAATAAACTCAATGCATGATTCACCACATGGTCGCTAAGATAACATTTGACATGGAATCCAAAGAGTTTGGAGTATCATCTACGGATACCTAATTTACAATATACAAAGGTCAATATCAAATTTAAGGGTTTTCAATGAGATGAAAAAAGCTTAAAGTGCTCTATATACTCCAATCAAGTCCCATATACATGGGCACCGATTTAGCCCCTGCAAAGGGGACTGCACAGCGTTACAACTGCATCATCATCATGTGATGTAAAAAGCTATATTAAATTAATTCATGCTGGAAAACGGTGTGTTTGACTTCTTACCGTCGTTGAGGATGATGCGGAAGACTCACCAAACGATCACAATATGTGCGGATGCCCACCCTGTTCTTCATCGTTTCATACGAAATAATATCTACATGTCCTTTTGACCAGCATCATCACTTAGCAACAACGACAGAAATGTGCTGCTTCTCTGTTTACCTCTTCGGTCACTTGAAACTGCAGACCTTGTTTACTCTCTCATATAAATACCAGTACATTAAGGAGTGCTGTCTGTTCTTACATTATCCGTTTTCAAGCTACTGTCTTCAATCTGTTTCTAACAGAAATATTCTTTACAGGCACCACACGTCATGTACAACGGAGAGAAAAGGTGGTACTTGAGTCTCAAGCTGCAAGGTTTATTGCAAACGCGAGGAAGGTGTGCGAATTTGTCTATCTGATACGGAGGTGCCTTGTAGCTACGGCATTTTCTCATATTGATTCTCTTGACAATTTGATGGGAAAGAGCCTCAGTCGGCTGTTAACTCAATCATTTGGGTAAATACAGGATTGTGTTTTTAGAAGATTTTTCTCATGAAACAACGGGTAGCAGTTTTTTCCATGACCTATTAATGAACGAAAAAGCTCACTAAACAATGAAATGTTCAAGTGTAACGTCTCAACGTAACGAAAACGAAACATTCGACCACGGTCTGCACTCCCTGCAATCTTCCTGTCGAATAGATTGTCTGCCAAAAAATTGAATAGAGTTCTTTGAATAAACATCAATGTGAGCCTTTTATAAGTTTGTATCGTATATTTCAAAACTTCTAGTGTTTGATCACAGCTTGAACCCCGGGCTTTTTACGACCCATTGCAGATCTAAATAGTAATTATCAGCATTTGGAATGATGAATGGCCTCCACAGACAGTAGTGTCTTCGTTCCTTACGTGTTGTTTGTGGGTTCGAATACCGATGGTGACGTAATAATAATAATAATAATAATAATTTTTTTTAACTTCCATGCCATTTATTTGTTTATTCTCATTTAACATTCTCACTGTTGTCGCCCGGCAAGCTCATTGGGGACAGCGAGATTTCTGGGTGGATTTACAATGAAATAACAACTTCCACAACAGAAAAAAGGAAGAAAAAAATAATAACAATAACAACAGCAACGACGATGATATAACAGGTCATTCCATATCATAATGGCTCTTGTGCTTTGTAAATAAATGCAAATTTCTGGCGGATTTTGGCAAACAGGAATAGAACTTAATCACGTTCAAAGAAATCAAGGAGGAAAAAGAGATTCCGCTCTGCTCTGATAGGAGATGCAATGAATACATACTTGTCTCGCTTTTGTGTTGCTGAAGCTGTTGCTATCGACCATATTACCCCATTTAAATGGGCGCGTTAAATTGACCCGAATTAATTTTCCCAGTTATCAGATACCTGCTCTCGCTTCGTTGAGCTTCGGTAAGGTCTGTTATATACTTGAAATGAGTGTTAACAAATAAATTTTAAAAAAACAACAACAACAAAGAGCCTAAGTGTTAGAATTATGGAATACGCGTATGTATGGTTACTAAATAAGAAATTTCAGAATATTGTCTTGGAATGAAACATATATTTATAATCCATATATTTTCATCATCTTTTATGGTTACCGTTAATACTGGATTTGGATATCCTTCCGAATAAACTTGACTTCCCAACGCGCTGGGCTCGCAATTATGCAATACTGGACCACTATCTATAATTAATTTTCGGTGTCGAAGAAAACTCTTTTCTTCTTTGGGCTCATTGGAAAAAGAAAAAAATCTGATCCAAGATAATTTCTTTCTTAACATAGGCACAGATTCACACCTCACAAGAATGTCTGTATTTTTCCATAATTGGACGTTTGGAAGTTCACTTTTATCATCTCGGCATCATTTTCCGACGTCATTGCAACTTACGCAGCTAGCCCAACTAGTCCCATTTCTTATCTTCATTTGCCAATTGAAACATGAGAAATTCTTTCACATTCTGGTTTCAGTTCTCCTATCTCTGCATAGTTTAAGTAATTCTTTTCAAAGACTTCAGATTTCTTATAAATAACTCCAAGTTAAGGTTACGTATTAAATTTGACGGCCGAAACTTCCGCTGGCTCGGCCCACATGCCAACCGGCATCTGACTAAACTCCATATTTTATGAACAAACTACACAGACAACATAGTACATAGTACATCACCCTTCTTCAGTATTCCAATCCTTTCTTTCTTCACATATGAACTTTGTGTAATCATTCATCGTAAACGACCCATAAAATATTCTGGATTAGCTGGAAACTTATGTGACGTCACAACTCAGTCGTTCCCAGGGCTCAATTAAAGACAGACTTACTTACGCTCGCTACCTTTTCTCATTCCCATGATGACCCAATGATAATAGCATTCATTATCTTAAATGCCCTTAGTCGCATTTGTGACAATAACAATGCTTGGTTTGCCATATCTACCATACTATCTTTAAATAATATTGGAGAAGAATCCTCTACGTTTGAGCAAATACCACATGGTCACTAAACAATTATGCAGCGAAGGAGATTAGAAATGATAAGATTTGAAAAGACTTTGCAGCTTAAAGTTGATTTTGCATAGAATATTAGGCCGCATGGCAGTTCTTGCGTGGTCAAGTCACATGGTGCACAGAGGCGGGTCTCTCAGGATCAGGAGCTATTGCGGCATATCATCAGACTCGCTATAGTTCGCCACGATTCGTGGGTTACGGGCTCGAATCCCGGTACTAACATATTAGCTATTTCTATACCACCTTTTTCAAACCAAGTCATGAGCAATTATTCAGACCCAGAATGGATGCAGCTGATTTGAATCTGGGATGGCTTATCGGATGGCAGCGATGAAACGGTTATTTGCAATAGGTATAGAAGCGGTTTTATTTTCAATACTTCACTACAGTTACTAAAAATACAGATTTACACTGTTGGTAAGCAATCCCGTTAGCTCCATCAAGTTGGAAAAATTGTATCATTCTACAATTACTTTGTGTAGAAAACCTCCTTCTCTGCAATGTACACTTGTAATAGCGATGTATTCCCTAAACTGTGCCACTTATCACTAACCCATAACCCAAATTCAAAAGTTTTTCATTTCATTGAGAATCGACAAACACCACATATCTCTAAAGTTTCAATATCTTTTTCTATGCTGATGGGTATCATAAACTGTCAAAATTAATCTTGCAAGGAACTTCCTGATAGTACAGTGGCAGTTTAATGGACTTTAAATCTGTTTTCTTCAAAGCACCACATGTTTCCTGTATCATCTTGTTTCTTTGTGTTAGCTTCAAGAATAGTGTAAATGAACAACGTACATTGTCTGGAATCCTTAGGTTCTTTTAAACGCTGCTTCCAAGTGTCGCCGAATGACACTATACTTATCAGTCAGGATTCTCGTCCCTCTGGGGGTAATACTCGCAAAAACTGTATTTGTTTGCATTTTTATACACGTTCAGGCTGAGCTCTACCAAATATCGCTACCATTACCATCTGAAAAAGCCCTTTAAACCATTGACTTGCAACCGAGAGAGAATCTCGCTTTTCATAAATTGATATCCCTTAATAAGCTGACCAGTTTACAGGAGATCAGTTTATCAATTACCTGCAGCAGCTTACAGAAAAGAATACTCTTCTTTCCAATCTCTAAAAAGTTCTGGAATATTCATGATTTACACTAGCGTTGAGAAAATCGGTTTTCCCCTTCAGTTCGCATTACTGTATAGCATAAAACTTGTTTTTCCACTTCATGGTTTTGATCCTATCTGAATTTGAGCACCTGGCGCCACCCATTAAAGCCTTAAAAGACATTTCCACATAAATAAGCACGTACCAACAAAGAGACCCACTCTTTCCTCTATCAGCACTATAACAAGACAAGTCTGTCGCTGCTGTTAAGATTTACTCACATTTACTAGAAGTTTGAAATTTTATTTTCTAGCATCTTCTATAGCGCCCAAACGCACTCAGTATCATATATGTTAGCTTCAGCAACTTCACTCTCTTCAATTCTGTCTTCAGCTTTTGCTGCCAATGTCTGCCAAAAACGTCCCTTACTCAAAACGTTTTAACTCTGGTTAAATCCAACTGTTGTATGTAGCAACACGTCTGCTTGTCCCACACTTCGCCTACACAATATTCAAGCTCTGCCTTTATTCCAGGGCACAAAATGGACCCGAAAAATGTTAACAAACCCCGACTCACTTGCATGATTCCTAACAACAACTTTTTGTCTAGTCTCAGAATTAGAACAAACGTGCTTTTAAATGCACAAACTATTTGGGTGAACAATGTACATTTGATTCGCCTTGAAAACAACCAAACTTACAACATTACCTGTAATTGAAGGTCGAAGCTTGAAATAGCAGGTCAGTATTCAATTGTCGTTCATGAAAAAGCTTGTTGAGTTGGTAGCACGAGGAGTGTCAAAGGAAACCTTGATCTATGCAGATTTTAAAAATATATCATACTATCTGAATACATCTGTTTAATGCGATAAGAGATGGCAAGAGTATCTTCAATGGTAGAGAGATACAAACACTTTACAGTGGTCGGTGCATCTAAGCTCCTGCAGAATGAATTCCGCATAGCTTTGTCGTCAACATAAGATGACATTTCACTACGAAAATGCTCAAGACTACTGCAAATTTATATTAAATCTTAATAAAAATGGAACGGTTTTATTATGTATACATTTGTAATCTGTAATAACAGTATTCTGTTGTCCAACCGCAACGGTTGGAGAAAAAAGACGAGCATCCTAAACGTCAATAGCAACAAAGCTACCCCTTAAAACAATGCAGCTTTTAATAAAAAAGGCAAAACTGGGTGATTGTGGGCGATGAGTATGCAGGTTGCCTCTTCCCACAATGAGGTAGGAAGAGGAAAACTATTTCGTTGCTAAGGATGGCATCATTTTTCTTGAAACGAGTTATATAAACCACGCTATCAGTACGCTTCGAATGAAAAGCCTCTCAAGAGGATGCAAATACTATCATACTTTATTGTACAAATGACAACAAACAATGGGTCAGAACTTTACAGAAATGAAAGCTAATTTAAACACTATTTAAAAAGAAATTCTCCTGGAATTTAAACTGAGTCATAAGTGGTGTCCTTGCTTCTTTTTTCCCATTCAAACCTGAGTCATGCAAATGTAAGATATGGCTACGGGTATTTGAATTCAGCTCGTGAAGTCAAGAAAGCACAATCGATGTGCAGACTAATAACATCCAGTTGTAAAACCTTTCCTTAGAAATACAAGAAGTATCCTGAACCTACTGTCTCCATTGCTTTCAAGTCTAGATCAATTGCAAATCGTACCATCAAATGAGAATTAAAGGTCTACGTATGAATGTATAAAATTCGATATTCACAGAATGTATAGTAGGATAAATGACCAAAACTTTATCAGATTTAACATTCAATTTTCCTCAGGATTTAAACAACTATTGTTAAGATAAATTCTTTCTTTCTTTCTCTGTCTGCGCCAACTTCTTGCAGATAACTGCATGAAGAATCAGTAACAATAGATATAAAATGCAACTATAAATAGGTATGAGTACAGATTGTAAGCGAATTGTAACAAAAAGTGGTGAGCCAAATATTTCTAGCTCGACCATTATCCTTATCGGGACACAACTAAATACGTTGAATTTTGGTTAGCATTTTCTCTGGATATTTTTGGCAAGGGTCATCAATGTATCATACAAAAGGTCCATTGATTGAAGATCGAACCAGACGGTAAGATTAACAAAATACTGCTGAGAACCTAGTGATCCCCAACTTTTCGACAATGTTCAGGTTACTGAAGCGTTGAAATGAGAAGATCGCAACATTCCTTGCATGCTTAACGGGAGTTACGGTGTTAAGTTTGCAAGTTGAGTTCTGAGAAGTGAAGCGCTTTGCAGTAATCGAATGCATCTCTCTACGGTTAAACCCTATCAACTGCTTTAATACTAACCCAGTTGGAGTTGCAAACACCTAAAAGTGAGAAACTGTATAAGATTCCGTTATCATTCACTTATAGAAGTTCGCAGATGAGCATTAAGTCATCATTCTTTTGACTACGTCTAGTACCCGCGATCGCTCCATATATACAATTATTACTGTTGTCTATAGTTGTTTAGAAGTTATAAATCGAGGTAGTACTTACGCAGTAAAGTGCCAGAGCCTAAAGCATCCACAGCGGCGGTGACAGTAGCCATCTTGCAATCCGTTTCAAAACAAATGCGTCGAGTGTGATGAAGCCGTCCAATGTTCCAACCACATTTGACTCGAATGGTTTTTACGCTTTGTGATTATTTATTCAATGTAAAGAAAGCCCTATTATAAACGCATACCAAAGCAATGACTCGCTCTTTTAGAATGACAAGTAGACATTCGCTTCAAATGCAAATTTGTTATGGATGGATCACTGTGAATAATAACATGCAGAAGCTGGTTCGTGGAGACAAAAGCAAAGCAGACCTGCAGCATAATTTTCGCGTCCAAGTAGGCCACGTTTTGATGCAAGCCGATGACTCACTTGACGCCCGATGTGAAGAAAAGAAAAGAGTTCTATTACATTTGCTGTTACATTACAAACTGAAACGCACTACATCATCAAAGGAAATTTAAGGGACCCTAAAGCAGCAATGTTAATTGAAAAAGTTAAGCCAAACATTACTTCTGTGTGAAAACCATAGCGTGAGTATCCCAAGGCAAGGCTACCAGTCTAGTTTACGGTAGTCTTGCATACATGACTTGCATACCCTGAGGGGAAATGTTGTATCAATGCCAATGTTATAATATCGTGGGGATATTAATGAAAGGGAATGTTTTCGTGAAGCATGTGGTTATCCAATGTACAAGGTACGCAGGGATGGAATTAATCCCGTCTTTGAATAAGCAAAACAATCGGAAGGTACACGCAACACCGATGTGGCGTTTTATGAAAATGAAAAATTTTGCGAAACTAAAATAACTGAGCTTTTAATTTCCGATTACCTGTTGTAAAATTAGATTCAAAGGAAAGCATGCTTTCGGCTTAACCAGAGAACATCGTTAATCCATAAAAGGTACATCATTATCACCTCGTAGGTGTCTTCCTCTCTTCCTTACTACCTATAGTTTCCTTCCTTTGTCAGTACCTAAATTTCTCTTTTATTTTTTCCTTCTTTCGTTTTTGTTTCTCTGCTCTATTTCAGTTTATTTTATCTCCCTCTTTCTCCTTTTTGACACTTCTATGTTATCCACACTTATTTCCTTCAAACTGCTAGTTTTCCTCCTTCGGCCTGTACCCTCTCCATCTATGCTATCCTTTTTCTTCTTTCTTGCTTTTTTTCTTCTTCTTTTTATGTCTTTCTTTCCTCTGCGCCTTCACCTTTTCCACGATAGACACTTTTCGCTGTCACACTGTTTTGCACATCCCTCGCCTTAACATTCTTGAGTGTTCAATAAAATACGACAACATGACAGAATGTCGAAATTTGCATTCTGGTCACATGAAATGGAGAAAAAGATAGTTGATGGCATTTGGAGGCAAAAGGAATACACATCTCTCCTAAGCTACTACCACATATTAGCAAGAAACGAGCGTCACTCCAATGTCTGGTCAGATCTGACTACTTCTTGCAGTTATCAGTTTTAGCGATCACGTAATAATGAAAAGTAGAGTGAAACTTGGCACCTGAAATTTGGAGATTACCACATTCGATCTATTTATAATTTACTATTGAGCTATAATAATGTTAGACTCCAGTCATACTCAGACGATTTCCTAATCCCGCTTTATCTTTTGTGAAGGCAGAGGTGGTCGAGTAGGGAGAGCAGGGTTTTGGAATTCAGAGATTCTATTCCCTGTCCCTCTGTAATCTTCTTGAGCAAGATATACACTCTTATGTGTCTCACCGTAACACGATATAAAATTGGGACGTGGCTATGATCGTAAAAATCACGTGATCATCATATTGGCTGCGGCTGCGCGTCTGCGCTTCCAAGGGGGTAAATCAAGGGAGGTTTTATCAACAGCAGGTCTTGGCTGCGAGGTCAGTGTCGGTTCTATAGTGGCTTTGATTATGTCTGACATAGAAAGGGCTCTGTATAAATGAGGTGTACTCTACATTTTAACTGCACCTATGTACTGTGTATTCAACAAACCACCGCTTACCACACACTTTGAGCTCGGCCACAAGTGACAGACTATGGAAAAGCATGCAATATTCTTGGTCTTCGGCCACAATTTTCTTGCATTCGTCTTACAAAAAATTAAATATCTTCGTCCTCTTCGTGCATCGCTTACGGTAGTACTCTAGTACAGAGTAATTGTAAAAGCAACGATTTATCTCGACGATGAAGAGAATGGTGTGAGTACAAAGTGATTCTCTTGGACAGTGAAAGTTAGCAGCAAATCCTCCTCGGGAGTTTCATATTGACTCTATATCAATCTCTGTCAATTTGCTACGCTTTTCCCTACTGTGGTTTCATTTGGAATACTGTACGAGCTAGCATAAACAGGTACATGATAACATAGTTTCCCTCCCACTGCTGCTAGCCCACTACAAATTAGCAGTTGTAAGTGACGAATAGTAAAAATGGACGAGTGACATTAGTAAAATCCTATCTTTTGTTTGGTTTTAATGGCAATAAAAAGACGGAACAAAAAGGAGTAGTTAACTGACATAACACAATTGAAACAATCAGTTCAATTGCGTAATAACAGAGAAGGTCTTGGGAAGGAGCCAAGACTGGAGTGCTTTAATATCTAGATATTGATACCTGGTAGAGAAGACAAGTAGTCAAACATTTTGTTCCTGATGATAGGGACAACTATTGCAACTATAGCGCCTTGAATTCAAAGAGAAGAAAAGGGCTGCGCTAATGCTTTGTGGAGTCTGCATTTAAATGTCCTTGTGAGGAGGAGGCTGGTATGTAAAGACAAATGTAAAGCTTGACGGATGCTTATCAGTGTTCAGTATTTGTGTACATTGTGAAGCGAACATTTTAATCTAAGAACAAGTCATGCAAAGGCTGGTCTGATGCTGGGTTATGAATAAGCTTGAATGACATACATTCGTGAATACCTGTGGAACGCAACTGCCCATTGCAGCCACATGGGAAAGGTTTAAGCACTTGAGAAGTAGATTTCAGTTTTATCTAAACAAAATGGTGACCCACAGTTTCAGACAGGTCAAGTGCCCATGACTCACTAAGTAGAATAAGTATGCGTGCTTCTACGAGGTTAGACGTCCTATGTAACTATTCTGGTGTCTAAGAAAAGGAGAGTGCGTGCAAATACACTCTGGTCAGAACTTTCTCTAAGCTTTAGCAAACCGAGGGGGCGGGGGGGGGGTCTAAAGAACAAAGCGAACAGGAATACAAAGTAAAAATTTTACAAGGAAAAAAAAATTAAAATTTATGATCAGAACGTCGACTCCTCATTACTAAATATTCTTTCTGAAGAAGCATGTCTTAATGTAACGCTGTGTCTTACTTCTCCTTGGTGCTGATGGTGGGAATGGAAAGTCTAATAGCAGATCCTTCTCTTTGAAGTAGCATACCAAGATCAGAAGTAGCAACTGCACATTCAATCCATAACTAAGAAGACAGTTCAGCTCTGTGCAATGATACTCTTATGATTTTGCAGATATTATTGCATAGAAAGGAAAGGAAACAAGTAGTGTTAAGCTTCACTAGCCATCAAAATTGATAAACTGGGGGTCCTCATAATGACCAAGGAAGGAGGTCTGCAAAAAATCTGTGCATTTAATTTGTTGAACCGCAATGATCAGAGACCCGAAAGAGGAGATTGATAGTTAGCAAGCAGTGTGATCCAACAAGTTAGCACAACAAGAGACACAAAGACCAACATGTTACCTTCTTTCTCATAGAAAACGTCCGAAGTGAGAGTGTTTGTGTCTATTTATTGATGTTATGAGAGAGTTGGAGCATTTACCCTCGCAGAAATACAGTGCATACCTACTTCCTCATATTACTGACTATCTGCAACAATCTTCTTATGAACAAGATAAAGTTACAAATGACTAGCTTTATACGCAGGCGACACTGATTTGGCTTTGAAAAGAGCATTTTTGGATTTGCCTTTCTCTAAGCTTGTGGCAAACAAAAAAAAGGTGATTCAAACTTGAACAACGATCAAAATCTTAGTATGGAAAAGTGAATGTGTGAGACTTATGATCTTATCGAATGGTAGATGTTTATCATGTCGTAAGCTGTAGTCTTTTTCTGAGCTACGTTTAAGATCTTCTGTCGCTATTAACAGGAAAGTATGTTGGGGGACTACGAAAGATCTTTTGGTCCATTCCTGAACGACAGTGTCGTAAATGATATTGTTACGTCAGAATAACAGCTCCCTGTGATAATCACTTGTAACTATATTAGATTATCTGTGTATAGTGGAGTTAGTACGGAATGGTTGGTGATGAAAAATGTGATTGTAATTCCTTGCTTCGCTGGATCATTAACTTTTATGCTTTCTGCCGCAAGATAGGGAGGTGAAGTCCCCCCTCCAAGTACCTGAAATAATCCATTTGGTACTGAGAGGCTCCCCGTAATTCGTGGATTTTGGGTATGACCTGCTATGTAAAGACCGCTTATTTTCCAGTAATTTAAAAAAAGTTCCATTCAGACTTTCTCTTCTGACCCACAGAATGATAAGCCCTAAATAAACATGCCAGCCAGGTATTCATGGAAATAGGGTCATAATCACAAGGAGAATATGAAGGGATAGCGGAATTAAAATCTTCGGGATAGCGATATAAAACATATGAGACTACAACATTTTCGGATTTACTCATTTGTCAAGCCATTTGCAGCATTTGAGTTATTTTCTGTTTATACTATTCTACTTCGTATGTCAGATAAGGCCTCCCTCTGACTACTTACGCAAACAACCAATCAAATTACAGCCTACGCAACGTATTGCATTTTGTATGGTAGTCAAGCATCATCCACGCAACCAATTGGCGTACGCCGTGATAAAGGGAACCATTGACAAGCAAATCTTATAGAGGTAGTTCTTGTGCATGGTAGGTGATGCATGTAAAAGCAGGACGATGGTGCTATGAGCAAAATTCTAAAAAGGGTGTCATGATAGCTGGTTGCCTTAGATTATATAATGGGACAGGCTGTAGAAGAAAGAAGATTTATAAGAAGTCATGAAATAAAATAGCACAAAATCGTCAGAATTGAAATTGTGAAGAAATCAATGAAGTTTAACCCAACTGCGTTTTAAAAGTAGCCAATCAGAACTCTGACTGTTAGATTTGTGTTGTTTTGGCCAATCGATGTCTGTAGAACTGAATGGTTAACCGAAGCGGGTCAAAGAGACGACAAATTCTTTTTTGTCTACAAAGCAACGATTTTGTACCACCAACAAACTTTATGGAATGAAATAGCTCCCTCTCTAAAAGGATAAATCGAAGTAACAATTAGAAAGTAACTCGTACAACACTTTTTAGAATACTAAGGATTTCAAAATACTTTATCGGACCCGAACAATTGAGCCATTTTATAAAATTTCACTAGTAAAATCCTTGTTCCCTATTTTACACAATTTTCAAAAAGCCTTCAATTTTCCAAAGGGCGCCACAATAAATCGAATTTGGCTTGTTGTGTGGACATGGTTGGGCATTTAGAATAAATTTGTGACACAAGTATATATTCTAAGGAAGTTTTCTTTCACGGCTAAACACATCGGGCCACGCATTTGGTCGTGAGTAGGCATTTTCGAGCTATTAAATTTTTGGACGAACCGAAATCCTTTTCTCTCAATGTATGGCTTTAATTACTGGGCCTTGTAGGCTTTTATTGTTTCTAACTCGCAACATCATTACAAAGATATCCAAACGAAGGAATGAAATTGTGGAAAACCTTCAATGACCGATTGATCCTGTTTATCGTTGATATGAAAAAAAGATTCTCGTGCAAATTTGCCAAACATTGTGGAAATGTGGAATTCTTTAGACTCCTTATTCTCGCCATGTCCTGTAAACAGTTGTGTAATACAAAGATATCACTAACCAAAGAATTCAAACACGCTTAAATGAACAAGTAGTCTCCGCTAAAAACCCACAATCTAGCAATTTCTTTTACTGCTTGTAGACAACCGCCTTAAAACGCGCTTCTGTGCACTGCGACCACAATTTTTTCCTAACTAAGATATAAAGGTTGGCGACTTCTGAAAAGCGTTGGCATGCATAACTGCATAACTGTTCGTTAACGACATCAGACACACTTTAACTAGGCTACTCTTAGTTGATACCACTGCCTGGTTTCCGGACATCGTTGCTTGTGGTTTGACCATACTTCCTTCATTCTAACTGCTTGAATAGAAAGTAATCAACATAACATCTCATTCCAACATCAGTTGCGGTAATTGGTGGCACTTAGTTCGATAAACAACCTTTTGGAACTAACCAATCACCCTCTACTTCCTGCTCTATCTGTAATTTGATTGGTTGTAATAGTTCAATATAAATGTTTGTTCAGTGTAATTTATGTTTTTGTAGGAGACTTCTATGAACGCTGTAATGGATCTCAGCTAAATAGATTGTGAATAACAGTACACTTACGAGTTATTCCTGTGGGTCATTTACAAGTGTTGCCAGCGAGTTGCCCCAGAGCTGCCACAAGTAGAGAGAGGCGCTCATTACAACTTCTTAAGGGAAATAATTTGTCGGGGACGTCACATAAGGTGTATCACTCTACACAATCATACCAAACTATTTCTAAGACATGTCTCTTCTTTATCACCAGACTTCTTATGTTTCGATAACTCGACTATCTGTCCTAAAATTTTAAGGTGATTAACAGAAGTTATGGCTTTCTGTAAAAGCAGACGGTTATGAGATTTTTCTTAACAAAAAAAGTTCGCTTTGAAATTTCGTCAAGAAGTTGAGCGGCAAAGATGGCCTCAAGTTGTAAAAGCACCCTGTTCAGAAATATGCTCTGCTCAGAGTGCGTTAAAAGTATTTAAAGACAATAAAATTCGCGTTCTAAACAACTTTACTATCACATGAAAAAGTTATGTTTGGAAACATTTTTAAGTATGAGTACTTGTGTGAACTTCTAGTGGTGGTCAGACCTAACAACAAGCAGAGTGAAGTGAGAAGTCCATTCCTTTCTTTATAGCCTTTGCTGTAAAGAGGCTTTGGATACTAGGGCGCGCCTCGCTGAGTACGGGTAAACGAAAACGCTATACTTTCTTAGTGAATTTGTCAATTTTTTTTGAAATACGGTGTATTGTGGTGCACGGTAAAGACCCCTACCGTACAGCGTACAAGCACCCTAAAATACCGTATTGTACGGTACAAAACCGTACAGTTGGCAACCCTATTCTGCACGTTGGGACATCGCAGTGGTAAAACAACCATCGTGCATCCGGAAACAGATGTAACGGTCAACAATTTTGGCTTTTGCATTATTCTGGCGCCGTTCTCACAAACCCTTACTTGCTGATGTTGAAATTGTCTAGTTTAGGTGAT
>JAAAKL020003421.1:0-23207 GCA_010016065.2 Carybdea cf. marsupialis auct. non (Linnaeus, 1758)
AAGGAGTGCATGGAAAATGTTTTAAATTTAAATAAAAGGGGTGGCTGGAATAAACATGTCTTGGGTGGAATTTTTCTCCAAAATTAATAAGCGTCCCGGCCCGATTATTCCGGACTCGAGAGTAGGAGCTGATGTTTGGTGAATACAGAGGAGATCCAAAGGAGTGGAAATGAAGCGCCACCATATTATTATTACCAAATAAGTCTTAGAAATAGTTAGGATTGGGAGGAGGGAATGCTATTTTACTTTTATTCCTAATTTTATACAAATATATACATATGTAAAGTAGTAGCCAACGGGAAAAACAGAAAAGGCGCGAGAGACTGGAGAAGGTATCTTGCCAAAGAATAAAGGCAGATAATTTGCGGAGAGAAGAGACACCTTTGGTTACACTTGATGAAAAAAATTGAAGTACGCGTTAATTTCTCGTCAGTTCTCTCAAATTCAGCTTTGAAGGAGGTTCCGAAAAGTGTTTACAAGAAGTGTTTAACAATTTTACTTTTACTTTGACATTTGAGCAGAAGTTAGTATTTTACCTGTTTACTAGAAGTTGGTAGATTATACACAATGTAATGAAAGTTACATGATAGAAAATAAATACGTGCAAAAAAGATAATGTTAAGGTAGTCCCATATCTTGTTACTGAGCGTAGGGGATGTAATGCAGCAGAGGATCGCACATCCTGAGCAACGGTATGGTGAAGTAGGGTGAACAGTTTCTTTCCTCGCCGGCTTTATACAGAAAAGTAGTCCGGTCAAAATTATGCCTCTTCTTTCCGCTTTTTGCTCTGCTCAAATTACGTCAAATTAAGTAGGAATTTCAGTAACAAAACGCTGATATTATGATATCTATTTCAGTTTTTGCACATTGCTCTCAGGACTTGGTAACAATTTTTATTTTCTCATAAAAAGTCAGTGATGCATTATTAGGGAGAAGATCGGCAACGGCAGAGTTTACCTGACAAAGAAGCACTGTGCTTCACTCATAGTAAATAGAATGAAAAGAAAAAACTTACTGTGGGTAGACGGACATAGAAAGGAAATCATCAACTTTAACGAGATCTTACATTCAGCCTGATTTAAAAAACTCACAGGCATTGATACAGGCAGCTGAGAATCACTTGCAGATGATCGTGACGACTGGCGTTATGCTGCATAAACTGGCATCCAGATATGAGAGGGAAAGGATCTTACGGCTGGAGGAAAAGAGGACACGTAAGAAAGAGAGACAGTAAAACATCATCGCCGCCCAGCATTTCAGCTTTGTGTGCATGAACTGTGACAGAGACTGTAATGCCATGATCGGACTGCCGAACCATTCTGCTCTCAACAAGACTGATCTGGACTGTATTTCAAGGCACACATCATTGTTTCCTGGGACAGGAGGATGCCTACGTAGCCTACATCCAACATTATCACAAGGTGTTATTGCCTCTGAAAATCCTTCAAGATGCCAAGAGAAGAATGGGATGGCGAACATTTCACCAGTCTTGTTTTAAACATAATTGTTTCAGTTGATAAAAGTCAATCTATAAAACGACGATATAGTCTTTCTAGCGATCGATAAAAACCAGTATGATAACGTAAGTAGATGACGTTTATACATCAAGTAAAAATATCCTTAACTGGTCAGTTTTATGAAACGTATGTATTATTTCCAAAGGATAGACTTGACAGATCTATATTTTTCTCTCCAGTGTACAGGGGAAGTAGTGTTGTAATCACAAGAAAGTTGTTGGTGGGTAAATACAACAATTTGATTAAGTACACATTTGGGGAGCATTACCCTTCATTAATGAGGCAAAAGAGTTCTTCAGTGTACACAAAACGAATGTTACCATGGTAATAGCCTTCTACAGTGCTTTCATAAAGAGATATGCTACAGAACTTTTCACTAGCATCGTCTCCGAGGGGGAACTGAAATGAAGATATGCTCTTTGAAGTAGCCTCAATTTTAAAATTACCTTCTTAATTTTACAGGAGATAAACGTAATGTGAACACATTTAAAAAGAACTCTTGTATTCAAAGCCTTCATGGATGATATTCTAGTAAGCTTAGAATGCCAGCTTGGATTGAGGGAGGTTCCAGCTTGTTAAGCTATTGGCTTGTTAACCTCTTCGTCTGGAATGAAATGAAAACTGAATGACCAGAAATGTGACATCTTTAATGAGGTAGTAGAACAGTGACGTAACCAGCTCTTTAAGAGTAGGGGGCAGGTCGCGAGCAAGTCTCATCCAGGGGAGGCAAACGTTTTACACTACCAATCGTGCAAGTTAGATATTCACCCTCAAAAATAGTGCAGGTCAGTATTGGGGACCATTTTAACAAAAGTAGGTCATTCCAGGGGAGGAGGGAGGAGGTACCATAAAAAGGAATAAAACAGAACCTTTTTTCGATAGGAGGGGGTGAGGAAAATAATGGTAAAACGTCCATTTTTGCAATTTTAAAATTTTCTTCATTATGAACACATACTCATCTATTTTAACAATTCATCTGTTAAAACTTGCTCACGCTATTCAAAATGTATATATTTTTGAAAGTGGTCATTATTCAGAAAAGTACCTTTACTGTGACACGGAAAGTAATACCGGTCATGAACTGCGACAAATAAGCACAAAGGGTTGCCTACATTGTATTGTGCTATTTGCACGTCACTCCTATCCTGTAGAAAAGAATGACTTATGTTAAACATAAATAGAAATTAGAAAATTATGTCACACGTTGGCTCAAGCCTTGGTATTCCATTGTAAGGTGTACATCTTCATTAGCTACGCAGGCCTAACAGAGTGATGTTCAAAGTGAGATGGCTGGATGACTGACTTGCAGAAATAATGGCGTATAGAAATTTCGAGTGAAAAGGTACTTAGAAAACTCATGTTTTCATAAAATAATAAACATATCTGCCCGCAACGTGTACTTTGTTTTGTCTTTGTAGCAAGATTTTAAACTAAAGGCACAATGAATAGTTATTCTCAAATACAGATTAATACAATTCCTTGTAACGCTGCTGATTAAGGCCATCCATGTCGCCTTTACTCACAAAAGAAATACATTAATACATTTGTACTTTTTGGGCAATAGTTATCGTAGATATTAGAATGCAAATATTATTATGGAAGTTCTCAATGATGCTTTTATCCAGTTTCAATAATTTTTTATTCCGCAAATTTTTTACCGAGACTAGTGGGGCAAGCTTCCCCCTTTGCCGGCCTGGTTACTCCAATGTAGCAGAAAAGCGGGAAGCTCCATTTGAGTTACCAACAGCCTCTCTGCTTTAACAGTCCATAGCGAGGTAAGTGTGAACAGATCTATCGCTTTGCTTCTTCCACGAACTAGAGATCAGAGTTGGCCCGCGAGAGGCTAGCGCTAGAAGGGAGTAGTCAAGGTAACAAGAGAAAAATTTGGCCAGCAGAACTTTAAGGCTTTCTGTATGTGTAGTGTGAAGAAAGGAAGAAATGCAGTTTTCAGAGAAATAAGAATGCTGAGGCAATAGAAAAGGTTTTTGCAATTGGCGCGATGTCAGCGATACAGTTAACTATTTAGCAGCAGAAGTTTAATTTAAGGCAAAGAATTGCAATGATTAATATCTCCGAATGCTGGAACTGACTTGGTAGAGGGTTAGCGTGAGGGCAACTGGAGAAGACATGCGCAATTATTTGAAATGATCTAACAGCAAGTTAAGTGAATAAAGAACTATCAAAAGCTACAATAGTTTAGAAGTCAGGCTTAAGGTATCACTTAAGCAATGTTAGCATAGAAAGCGTACGTTGAACTGTATCGGATGATGATTGTCATGATAATGATGGTGATGAAAATGATGATGATGATGATGATGATGATGATGATGATGATGATGATGATGATCACGATGGTGATGATCATGATGATGATCACGATGGTGATGATCATGATCATGATCATGATCACGGTAATGATGATGCTGCTGCTGATGATGATGATGGTGATGAAGATGATGATGATGGTGATGATGATGATGATGATGATGATGATGATGATGGTGATGAAGATGATCATGATGGTGATGATGATGATGATGATGATGATGATGATGATGGTGATGAAGATGATGATCCTGATGATGTACGAGCCACAACTAATCACCATAACAGAAGAATGAAGGACTATGGCTGAGAAGGCCAATACCATGTGGCTGCTGCTATTTGAGAGGCAATTGTTCCTTCTTCGATTGTAGCAGCTTCAGATGCCAGATGTTGTAATATAGAGCGATGGGGAAAAGAAGAAATGGGAACCAACAGAGGAGGGTGCAGAGGAGGAAGAGAAGCCAAAGTACAGGTAGAACTGTCAGGGGAATCCGAACTACAAGCATAGATGGCAGGGCATTACCAGTATTGGTAAGAGGAGTTCCTGAAATAAAACTTTGTAACATCTTCCCGCATAGATTCTGCTTTACATTAAGGTAGTGGAAGAAACTAATAAAAACTGCTGGAAGTTTTGAAAATAGATCGTTTTGAGTAATGCTGAGGAGAAACGATCTGAGCAGAAATGGAAACTAGCAACACCAACGTGTTGAAGTGCTCCAGACCTGATAGAATAGTTCCTACAAACTCACTTCCAACAGCTTTTGAACCATGAAGTGTAAATCCACTTCTTTAATTCAATCAAGGATTAGGGGCCGAAACTGTGTAGGTTGAGTCTGGATCTATCTAGAGGTGGAGATGGGATCTATAGTTTACCAACCATCAGTGTAAGATTATGCCTGCCTGCCTGCCTGCCTGCCTGCGTTACTTAGAAATTGAAGGGCAAAACTAACAAATATAACGACAGTCAAGATTAATTTTGGGTCTAGGCTTCTCTGTTTACCTTGATGGTTACATCTTCATAACAGAGGCAAGAAAGGGAAATTTTCATGCGGGTTAGTTGCCCTTGCCCCTCCATTAGACCTACCCAAACGGTAGAAGGCCAGGCTCTATTTCTATTCATATGAAACTATAAATGGGGATATCAACATCGACATCCCCATAGGATACCTACATGGGCATCCCCTTGTTTACCCGCTGACCATAAATCATCTGCAATCCCTCTCTTCTTTCTTTCAATCTTCGTAACTCAGAAATGGCTTCTGGCGTAAGTTACAGGCTGAATATTATACATTGAAATCTATGTATTTCACCGCAATCGGCCACTGTAAACCCCTTATCTTGTAGATCGAACTTCCTTACATACACTTTATTGAAATTAACACCTTATTGTGTCATTTTATTTTGACAGACATTGTTTGACTACCCCGAAAGCTACAGAGCTTTCAAAGCTTTGATTGCCTCGGAGTACAGTGGCTTTGCTTTGAAGCTGGATAGCTCCTTCAAGTTTGGCGAAACAAATACCACCCCAGACTTCTTAAAGAAATTCCCACTTGGAAAGGTAACTTATTTTAGAAGTTTTAACTCGGCCCAGAGGCTTTTTGATCATCAATACTGAATTGGTCTACATTTCAGGGTTCAGAAGAGGCGATTATATAGGCCCGAAACGTTCGCTCTTACATTCACTACCCCTGTCCCGATTGTCGTACACAATGATATTATGAGACTATGGTGGGTTTTACGTCCACGTCCTTTTATGAAAGTAGTTTAGTTTTTTCATCTATGAAGGGAAAGAATGAAAAATGAAAGAAACAGCGGACACCAACTAGACAATTGTAGACAACGCTTGTCTTCAGCACCGGTTCATGTATCGATGTTAACGTAAATCAAAGGTAATCGTTTCCAGAGTTGCGCGGGATGATGCAACATCATGAGCATCGTCGCCATTCTATGATCTATCATCAACAGTAATATAATAGTTGCATATGTGGTGGAATCCCATATTTTTTGCTTCTGTAACCACAAAAATAAGGGAATGCCAAAATTTGTACATAGCTTAGAACTCAATCCTCACGAGAATGGAACTGTTCTGTAAAACAAGACGCGATAATATGATAGGCTCTCAATTTGAATCTTCATGTGCCATCGACGAAGTAAAATTAGCGAGCAGTCCTCCATAGTATTCTTAAACTGGTCCTAACCAAACCAAAACAATCCAGAATAACGAAAGAAAGTAGGGACCTAATACTGCAGTAACACCCGGTAGCCAATCTCAACTCGAGGCGTGCCTTCGACTTTACTCACCCTATCAAATCTGTAAGTGCATCTTAGTACTATGCCTAATAATGTTAATAACAATAATAATAATAATATATCCAGCATGACAGATAGAAATAGTGTGATGTTACTTTCTGTTTATATTTTATTTGCCACATGCTATATACCATTTACGTGGCTTAGACAAGTATTGTTTGGTAGCTTAGTGTCATACTGTTTTCTCCTTCTTAAGAGCATACAAGATCTTAGGACTGGATGCATTTCAGAATTGTTTACTACATAAAACTAGACATTGCCCATCAATTGTATTTAGTATATATTAAGGGCTAGTGATCAATTTGTTGTAGAGCTAGAGTTCCCAGTTAAATTTATTTGTAAAGTATTGTGTTCTGCACTAGTTTGATGGTAAATCTGATCATTCCTAATACTCTGGCATAATATTTCATTTTTAGTTTCTGCTTATAACTTAAGTGGTATATTATTGTGATAACAAATGGTGCTTACCCCCTTAAAGTTGTTGAGGCCTAATATCTTTGACCTGGATTAGCAAGAGAGGAACTGATCAATTTTAAATCATTAGGAAATCTAAACTCCTTAAATGTCTGTGAAAGTGATGGGAAAAATCCAGGTTTATAAATTTCATATATCAGTTCTAATACCTGAGTTCACTTTAAGAAAGTGTTCTCTCTATTTTCCCATGATTATTAAAAAATTCAAAGTAAGATTAAGTCCAAATGAAAGGCAACATTTAATAGAATATCATTGGAATAGGCCTATCCATACAAGGACTGGACAGGTAATTACAACTTAAATTTGTAATGATCTTGCATTCCTTTAATCAAGTTTGTAAGGCCAAAGTTCCATGATGATGTATTATCATGGATTCTTTCGACCTTTTTGTGAAACTTATGATAAACACTGTACAGATTAAAGGATTTCCTTTTTAGGAGGAAAGCTGTCACAGAAGTGGTGTTAACTAAATTTCATTAAGTGTGCAATTGACTTTTGTTTGACATTAAGAAAAGAGGTGGAATAATTTTACCTAAATGGTGCTGCAGTATAGACTACACTATATCCAAGGGAAAATGTAATACTATAATCTGACTCTCAGTGTGTGCAGCCGTTTGCTTAAAGGGTGCTACACTTGATCTAAGGTGAGAATGTAGGTTATTGTATCCTTCAGGTTTGTTTACATATAACTTTGACCCCTGATAATACTACAAGTTAATATTTTTATTCTAATACCCCCCTCCCCCGCCATGGTGGACTAAGAAGACATGCAAAGGTTCTTTGAAGTCAAATATGACCATATCAACATTGCTTAATGTAAAAAAATGTGAATATTTAGTTGTGTAAAATTATCCAAAATTTCATTTTTAAGTATTTAAGGGTTGATAACATATCTTATTAGTTTAGCAGAGTTGCTGTTATTATATTTATATTCCATGGGTATTAAAATAGTGGATTGCAAAATTTTAGCATGGTTGAGCTAGGAGTGTATACAGTACTGAATTGCCCAAATTAGCAGTAATTGGGTGTTTTTGCCTGAAATATTGCCAAAAATGGGAAGTGCAATATCTTTGAAGCAAGGGGTGATATTGTTTGAAATTTTGGGAGGTTGACTTTGTCCACAAAACTTATTCTCAAAATATAAATTTGCAAAATTTGAGGAAATGCCCATGTCATTCCCGTAGTGATTTGGTATGGAATGACCGATAGTGAAAAGAATGAGACCTCTCACTGTAGATTGTGTTTTTATGAAAGAGAATTATATGTATTTTGTAGTCAAAGAAAGATTTGATTCTTGGGTAGGTTAAATGAGGGAATGAAATAAATGTTGGTTAGTACTTCACAGAAAGAGAAATCTGTGTGTTGTGCTAGTCTTGTCCATGAACACTTGTGCTAAGTGAAAAAAGATGATGGATGCTAGACTATGGCCACCTAGAAGTTGGTTATCAATTAAAAATTAGTATCATTATAGTATTTGTTGGAATGTTATAAGTATGGTTATTATGGATTATGCAGGGCTCAAAAAATGGGCGTACGATAGTATGGCAGAGGAGCATGTTCGTATGCAGAAAAACAAGAATGTGTATGACTCCGTACGTGAAAAACTTCCAGATAATATTTTTTTTCCCCAAGATTTTGCATTGCCCTTACCTTACTTCATTTTTTGTCACAGAATTGTGGCGAAATTAAAAGAAAACATCAAATGCCAAGTTCCTAACACAAGTTAGAAATGATGATGCTGATGCATTTTCATCTGACATAAATCATACTTTTCGATTTCTTCAATGTATACCTGTCACACGGCGCTTAGTACGGCACCGTACGGCACTTTGAATTGATTTTTTGAAACCTGATTATGTTCTAAATAAAGATAATTATTTTAAAATGCTATGGAATATGGGAGTCCTTTTGAAGGTACTTTATAGTTTATTTATTCCATGCAGTTATAGGATTTGTCAGTAGATAAACCGATGATAAGGACCTTTGTCACCTTTTTCAAAACTTGTCATTCCATGTGCAAAGCTTCAACAGGTAAATCATTGATTTTCCAACTCCACATTTATTATTTTTTTACAGGTTCCAGCCTTTGAGTCATCAGATGGCCATTGCCTGTACGAGAGCAATGCTATAGCTCACTATGGTAAGTTTGCAGACTGAGTTCCATACTTGATTGTAAACAGTTATATATCATGCTATCATTTAAGAACTGATGTTTTAAATATTGCTGACCTAAAGCCTGCTTTCTCGCCAAATTATTTCTAAAAATCCAAAATCCTTTCTTGATGTCAGAGATATTTATTAGCACCTCAGTAACACAACAAGGCATTCCACAAGGTATTAGTCGTAGGAAGAATTTTATGTCCAATTATGTATGCCAAAGAGATAGTAAGGTAATGTAAACATTAAGTTAGTGATTTTTCATTTTGTACGATTGTCACAAGGGAAGGCCAGGCATCGATCCTGTGATAGATTCTCTAAGGTGTGTGTAGAGAGGATGGTTTACGAAAGGTGTATCAAATTTGGCAACTAAATGGATGTCAGGTTGTAAAAAGCACAGGCAAAGTAGGCCAGCTACAACATCAGGGAGACTGTAGTTAGAGAACTCGAATTAATTATCATCATCATCATGATAATAGTGACGATGATGATGATGATGATATGTTTGATTTACCTCTTAGCAATTCCCACTCTTTTTTGACTTGTAGTGTCAAACGATGTACTTCGTGGTACAAGCGCCTTAGATGCTGCTCTGATCCAGCAATATGTCAACTTTGCTGACAATGAAATTCTCCCATCTGCTTCAGTTTGGGTATTCCCAACATTGGGCTTGAGGCATTACAATAAACAGGTACGGCGAGGAAAATAAACCTGTACATGCATTCTTCTTCTGAAGAGTCTTTAGTCCCTCTTCCAACTCTATCAACCTACATAGAGACCTACCTATGCAAATGCACATTTCAGGCAAAAATGTTTTCCAGTTCAAAGAAGGCTATTGTGGTCAAACAGACACAGGATGTGGCCCTAGCTATGTCTACTTCACTCCTCACTTCTCTCATTCATTTTTTCGTAGTTGATCAGATATTCCATTTCTTCTCGTTCCTTTTTCAGGTTTTTTTCTTTCATGATTGTACATCAACATAACAGCTTAAATGACATGGTTTTAAATTTTGCCTGAATTCCACAACACCTATTTATTGACTTCTTGAGCTATTGGTAAGCTCCCTCCCTGCTTGTCATTGTTTGCCACATTCTGACGTCTCTCCTGATCCTGCCATGTACATTAACTCACGTGTTGTTATTTGCATGCCTGTTTCTCTGAATTGTCAAATACCATTTTCGTGTTGTGGTGATTTTAGTTATCACTGTGTCATCACGTACCTTACTCCAGTTCCTTTTTGTGTTTGATTAACAACTTCATTATTGCCCTCTTTCTCAAACTCCAGTTAGCAATCCCCCCACCCATCCATTTTCTTTTTGTTCTTAGTACACTCACATCTGACACCCTAACTCAGCCAAGAACAAACATGCAACGTCTTCTTTCAACTAGCACTGCAGTTGTCCACGAAATAGGTGAGATATTTAAGCTAGCATAAGAGAGTCCAAAACGGCTGTACCAAGCTGAGCGCAGTTCCAGATCAAAGAATAGACAACTGCAGACAGTAGACAAGAAATCAGTCTAAACGGAAAAGTAGCACTAAATTGTATATAGTATCGGTGGTAATTTATATTTCGACCAGTCAAAATCGGTTTTTAAGTACGTATCCATGTTGATGTAAGCAACTTGAGGAATTTCTACAAAAAATTGATTTGTGAATGTTTAAATGTTACGAAGGCTTCTGAATAATCATGGATGCACCCTGTTTTGTTTTTAGGAGACAGACAAGGCTATGACACATCTAAAGAAATGCTTGAAACTTTTGGATGATGCACTGCTTACAAGAACCTTTTTGGTTGGAGAGAGAGTTACACTTGCAGACATTACAGTGTGCTGCAATTTGCTTCTTCCATTTAAACAGGTACAAATGGACACCAGAACTATATTGATATTCTCATGCTCTTTAGATATTCTAGATTGTTTTTTGTGGCACGTTTCAGAAGAACTTTATATAGCTTGTATTAAATCACACAGAGTCATGCTGTTTGCCATTTTGCCTGATTTGGCCGCACTTTCTTAGTATATTTTTTTCCTGTGCTGAAGTTCATTTTGTTAGCATCCGTGGCTCTAGAGTACCTTTTGTGGTCATTTTGAAAAGATCTTATTAAAAGATTCATGCGCGTTGTATTACTTGTCGATATGTACGTGCACCTCGGTTTTACAAGTCAATTTACGTCCAATATGACTTCGTCACCAATTGTCCCTTTCCGACGACATAAAATTACCAACTTATCCAAAAGAGTCGCGTGTTTACTAGTCTTATGTGAGCTGATATATTTTTAAATTACGGCTGTTATTAGTCAAGTGGATTTCTACTATTTATCTCCATCGTGCATGGTTGTTTACTTTTTGAGGTACGTCGCAATAATCACGATCGTAGCATATCGTCAGTTCGGTTTGGCAAGTTGACCACCAGGGCCTCCGTGCCTCCGATCATTTGTGGGTTTCAAATGAAGTATTTGATCACACTCTGTTACATTAAATAGCAAACAGTACTGTTTTCAGTATAGAGTATAGTATAGATACCCGTAGAACAAGAGAGTTGATTGGTGCATCAGGAGAGAGAGGTGACCAATCAGTGTGCTCATCATTTTTATTATGAATATTATAGGATACGTCATAGTAATATTTAAGTTTCATATGTTCAGATCGAGGATTTCATCAGAACTGATGATACGATGTGAACATGAAACATGTGTTTTAATAGCCAGTGTATTCTTCACTGTTGATAAGTATTGATACACACTTGAATCGCTTTACATATCCATAAACAAATGAGCAAGTTTGGCAGAGACGTTAAACTGGCGCAGCTAATATCCTTACTCTTTGTCTCAACAGGTCTTCGAACCCAAATTCCGCGAACCATTTGTCAACGTTAATAGATGGTTTTTGACGTGTATTAACCAGCCCCAGTTTAAAAAATTCATCGGAGACTTCAAATTGTGTGAGAAAATGGCTGTATTTGATGGTAAGGAGTTGATATTCAACTTTCAGTCTTTACGTTCTTATCGTTTCGTACCAATATATTGTGTTTTTACTAAGCGAGGGGAAAGAAGGGCATGTTTTTGTGCACTTCATTTCTACCTTAAAGATAATACGCTGCATTTGTTCATTCATGATGTGCTTATTGGACTCTTTCTACCATCGGCGATTAGTTTGATGACTTAGTTGCCCTCCTTATTAGTTATTGTTTTATAGTAGTTTTACTACATGTATAGATACATGTAGCCCATTCGCCTACCTCCTCGTCCTCCTCAATTACAATCCATCACAGGAATGTGATTCTCTTCCACATCACACCCACTACGCTCTGTAACAGAGCATGGGACTACCTTTTTGCCAAAGAAGAAACTTTAGGTTGTGTCGCTGGCCAGTTAGTCTGCTTTAAAGTTAAGCAGCCGTTACGTAATGGAAGAAAGAACGGTTGATACGTTAGTTAGTCTTTTCGTCGAGTATTGTAGTGGTACTACGACGTATTACAGCAGCAGTGTGGATGTATGGGGGCAGGTCATACCTGCACGATAATTGTTCTACATTGGAGAAGAATTAATCCTCAATCCTGTTATTTGGGAAATTTGCCCAGCCAACTCAAAATAGTAATCTGGACGCCTAGTCTTCAAAACTAGAGTTCTTGTGTTGCGTTGCACACCGTTTTGCCACATCAGTATTGCTATGAACGTTGTGGTACATGGTTTGTTTTGTTCGGAATATGAGCTGCAGGGCTTCAGGTCATTATCGTGGTACTGAATGGCATATGCAAGTGTTTAAATAGAATAAATTAGAATCAGGTCAATAAGATTATAAGATAATGGGCATAATTTCTTTTGAGCCACTGTCCTACCAACCGAGGAATGATTCTGAAGTGACATCTATTGTGATCAGTAGCGATCAAAATGCCTTCACTCATCTTCGTGTTACAACTTGCGTTTCGTCACGTTTTATAATTGTTTTTATGCCTTAACTTTTGAAGCTAAAAAGTACAATGAATTGCACCCAAAAGAAAAGAAACCCAAGGAGAAAAAGGAAGAGAAGCCCAAGCAGCAGCCGAAAGAACAACCAAAAGCAAAGAAACAGCCCAAGAAAGAAGACGATGACAATGAAGAAGTGCCAAAGGAAAAGCCAAAAGACCACTTTGCACATTTGCCACCAAGGTAATGAGAATTTTTCCGAGTTAGCATGAGTTGCGATTGACTAGTTATATTCTGGCAAATTCTGACATTGTTGATGACAGAGTTCTGTCTCTAAAAAGGGACCACAAGCCCAAGGAGATAGTTACAGGAAAGACCAATGATAGTAGAGATTTCTGTAAATTTATAGCACTAGATCACCCCTGAAGGACTGCAAACCCCTTTTCAATTTTTAATTGTTCCGTGCCCCCGATGTATGAAACTGACGGGGCGGGGGCAGATCAACGGTTTTTTAAAAAGGAGCTACTCAAGATACTAATGCTATAAACGGGAGTTTAAAATAGGGTAATTTTTTCTTTAGAAAGAGCCTTTTTCAGTATTTTTACTTTCTCGTTATGTTAGTTGCAGTCAGTGCCTGCGCTCTTCTAAGTTCTTTCACTCGTGTTATAACACCTCCATTTGCCTTCACCCTTTCTGCACACCTCTTCTATCTTACCTTGCCAATTACGCCAGTATATATTAGATAAGACCAGGGAAACGAAATACTGGTTTTGTAGCACCCTAAAAATATATGAGAAATAATTTGACAATGGAACAGGAGTTGTCGTGAAGATAGTAGCATTTTGTCATTTTCTGATAAATTGCGGACATACTAACGTGATGGTGCCCTTCTTTATTCACGGCTGCTGATAGGACAATTCTTTGTGGCTTACTTTAGCAATACCTTAACTCCCAACAGTCGTTTCGCGAAGTGCAGCTATCAGATAGCCGATAATTCGTAAAAACCTTTAATCACAGTTTTTAAAGTCTGCTTTAGGTATTTGCGTCCAGTGCTTTGTTTACTTATAGGATCGTGTTCCTTGACAGTTTGTTTTTTTGTTTGTGCCTCTGTATTTCAGGGAATCTGTTTTTATTAGCTGGTTGTTAAGATGTAGATTTAGTATGTGTTGCGAGGGACAAGGCCGAGGAAGGAGGCGTCTTCTTTAACGGCAAGTAGCACAGAAGTTGTATGTGGAAAAATTGAGACCCAGTTCCATACGACTTTAGGAGTTGGTTGCTTACATATTTGTATTTATTGCCTAATATATATAAGAACGGCTGGTGGAAATGTTTTAGTCCTAGTTTGTTCTGTGAAATTACCTTACCACTTAAAGTTATGGCTTCTGAAAAGAGGATGGTAGCATCTGTCTTAGCTGGACGTTGCAAGGTTGGCAACAGTGTTGAAATAGTGCATGGGTAACGATCCCTGGTGTGTTTTGTAGCCTTAGATGTTTTTCTATCGCATTGTAAGCATGTATTGTAATATCCCTTTACAGCAACTTTGTTATGGACACATGGAAGAAGATGTACTCCAATAATGAGGCCAACGTTTCAATTCCATGGTTTTGGGAGAATTTTGACAAGGAAGGTGAGTAAGCAATCAAGATCTAAAGGATTAGTCTGGGCTAGTTGGCTATTTACTGTGCGTACTCTCTTCTGTCATAAGGCAATACGACACATGGTACTGTAGTGCAATGTCATAAATTGCGATCTAATATATCAGACAATCCAATAAAATGCAAAATTAATGATATGTTGAAGTAGAAACTCATGCCGTTCATTGAAACAGTTTTGTTTTAACATCTTTGCAGTAATTTGCTGACATTACCAAATAAATGGTGTTAAGCGTCAGAATATTTAGCAGATGATGGCATGTTCGTATCATGACATCGACGAGTGTGGTGTTGGTTTAAACAAAGTGTAACGTTTAGCGATATCACACTTGGCTTGTTTATGCTCCGGATGTAAATACAATTCAGGTTAAGTTATCTGAGCAGTTACAACTAGAATCTTTTTAGTCTGTGAGAATCATCACAGTTGTTGGGGTAATCGATAAATCTACATATATATATATATGGAACCTATACCAAGCAGGTTATCTGGTGGAGAACACTCCATGGTATGGTTCGCAGTTGGAGCGCACAGTGTACCGTCGAATCTTGCAATGCAGTACACTTTAATTTGTTAGAAATGTAAGGCCCGCAGATGCTTATTAGAGTAGTGCAACAGTTACCTCTCCAATTTTGAATCTTACTGATTTAAACTGTTTCCTTTTTGCCATTTGAAAGTCTATCATACTTATATAAATTTGAAGTTCTCCAATTCGATTCAGGATGTAATCAATGTATGGGAAGATATTGCGAATTGCTATAGCACTACGGAGGAGTTCCTGGCGTCAATTGGGAAGCCAACACTACTCTACCGTATAAGAGATACTTGGACCAGCCGATCCAGCAGTCGTCACCATGGCAAGCTGAAAAAAGCAAAAGGAAACTTCTGATGTTTAGAAGAAGTAATCTGAACATGGGAAGAAGTCAGGAAATATTATACGATGTGTATCTTCTTAGTGTTTTGGTCCATTAATTGCTCTTTGGGCAACCTCACGACCATCAGTAGTACTTGTTTGGTTGTTTTGATGTTCTACTTCTGACATTAAACATTTGGTAACAAGGGAAGTTTCAAATGGGCTCTCATTTGCAAATGTAGACACTGACAACAGAACGTCCAGTCAATTTTTGGAGAACTTTTCTCTAGATTTTCCAGTCTCGCCAGCAATTTTCGTAATCTTTTCTGATACTTCACAGGTTACAGTTTATGGTTTTCGGAATACAAATACCAAGATGAGTTAAAGATGATTTTCATGACATGTAACTTGGTAAGAGGCATGTTCCAACGATTGGACAAACTGAGGAAACACGCTTTCGCCAGCATGTTGATTTTCGGAGAAGATAACAATTCAAGCCTCTCTGGTGTGTGGCTCTTCCGCGGTCAAGATCTTGCATTTGAGGTTAGTCGTGTCGCTTACATTCTTCTCGTAAATAGTGACAACTGTGTTTCTTGGTTTTACTATGCCTATGTCGTCACGATCACAGGGCGAAAGACTGGAGCAAACACAGTCATTTATTGGCTAAAAAGAGTACTTTATTTTCCATCGCGACTCCATCGGTAGTCCAGGTGTTGCTATGCACATCTGAAAGAAAGTTGTCGTTACTCCGTCGTGTTTTAGTAATAAATCCTATAATGTTATGATTTCTGCCAGTGTAGCAATCGTAGTCTGAACTATAGGTGTATAATTATTCGTAAATTGAAATTGATTTTGAAGTGTATGTCTGACATAAATTTGACTAAATCACTTTCACAGTTTGCACTACTGCGAAAATATTATAAGCTTTGTTTATCGCAATTTCAATACCTGACACTATTTGGAACCGCCAGTGAGTATCATGCATATTTCAAGGCAGTTCTATATAACCAGCATCAATTAAACCCAAGGAAAACAAGTAAAGGTGCATAATTTTAGTGGGCTGCCTTTAACGAAATGTAGACGTGTTTGTAACCGTGTACTTTGTTTGGAATTACAACGGCAAGTTCAAAGACACTTTGATTTAATACCCGCATTGTTGATTTTGCAATCCATATGAACATGCCACTTTTATGGTTGTTAAGCACTGATCTCTAAAAAACACTGGATCGAGCATCTTCCGTCTCAAAGTGAGGTCAGTCGTTGGACGCCATTTCAGTCCCCATCACACAAAGCTTGTAAACAATGTGACGCAACATGGCGGACTTTCCCGCGCTATTTTAACTAATGGGGGCCAGTACTCGCGACTACACTTTTTCGTAGTTGGAAACAATGGGAAGCTCGATCCAGTCTTTTTTAGAGATCAGTGCTTACATCACGTAACTTAAAGTGGCTGTCTATGTCTTGCAGCAAATGCCAGTAAGCCAGGACAAGAGTAAAAACGAGGATTACCAATTTCGCCTCCGTTGATACTAAACGCTCTCACATGAAGATGTGTCTGTCCTGTATGACGCTGAAAGAAATGGTTATGTAATGTTTCTGAGTATCGTTACACTACGAAGTTTTGGGATGGACTTGAAGCATCAGTGGATATTTCCTACCTGCGAAGAGACTACACATTTTTCATTTAACAAACAAATCTCTGTCCTTAAGGTTACCCAGCACGATTCTCAGCTTATGGGCAAATCTTAGCACTGGGGGAAAGGAATCAAGTTGATCGTAGTATTACATTTAGTAGAAGTGAGGAGAAGAGACTGCAAAAGCAATTATTTGTTTCCTATCAGTTATGTCAGAATGGTTCTTGTATCGCGAATGACCTTCATTGCTGAATCGTGATTTGTGACGCCAACTTCATACCACGTTCATTCTACTGGGCAAAACCTCTTATCTCTTAACCCGACAGGTATGCATTTCCTTCTCATTATACTATGGTTGAAATGACTGAATCAATGAGTCAACGGGTATAAAACACGTTGCTTTACCCCCAGAATAATTTGTCCTAACGCAGTGCACATAGAGAAGCCGTTAGCAATATTCTCTTCAACTTCCAAAACCTTACTCTCGACTTTACTGAGTCTCGATTATCAAAACATGTCACAATTGCTCGACTTATACCATTACAAGACGGATCATGCAACGTTGATCAGAAGAGCTAATACGTATAAAGTAACTGAGGTCATATCTTAGCCTTAATATAATTGAAAAAAGTCAATCCATCATCTGTATCCCATTGAAGATTATTTGATAGAGTTTAGCACAAAACAGTTCGTTGTATCGCAAGTATGTTAAAAGGGATGCCTTAGTGGCAGCTATCGGCACAAGTTGGCACAAATTCTCTCACTACGTCTTCATTAATCGATTGCTTCTCTTCCAATATGTACAAAAGGGAAATTGCGCAGATCAATATCTAAAGGCAACTTAATACAAACACTACTGGAAGCAGCAGGCGTCTCCCTCTACTCTTCAGGGATGGAATCGCAACTTTAGTTGAATATGTTGGGTGGCCCTGGAAACTTCGCAAAGTGGCAGCTCGGATAAAATTTCCTAGGAACATTAACAACTCATTTGATCAGTGCTTATACTACACTGATTATTTGATCCATGAATTAAACATCTGTGTAAATAGAAACAATGCGATGATCCACTGTTTCTAAATAACCTGTGGTGCTTTGGTAACATTTCAGTCTATTTTTCTCTTTGTTTTTTCGCAAGATCTTACCCCTCAACTTCTTCTCTAGTTTGCAATCGAAAGTCAGCGTTCTCACCTTTCTCGCTGGTGCCTTATTATGTCTTAATGTCTACTGTAAATAACGTTTAGTAAGGGGCTCGAAGACATCCCATTTCTTTCTATTATGACTAGCGTGAGCTTGCAACTTTTCAAGTCATCCTTTTACAGGACCCGCTTCACACTCCACTTTAATATGTCTTTAACATGTTGACTATACGAACTAGCCGTAAAAGTTTCGTATATTGAAGATCGTTGTGAACGTGTGGTGCAAAATTGGAAAATGCTAGATATTCAATAAATGTGTAAACTCAGGACATTTTCGCTGTATCTAATATGTAGAGTGCACGTCATTCCCCTATCATCTGTAACCGTAATTCATCTATCACAGAACTTAAATTATCTTCACCAAGGAAGAGAACGATTTCATTTTTCAACTTAGAGATCGTGTACATGAATAAACGCAACGAAATACAACACTAAAATTGGAAGCAGCATAAGTCTACTTTACAGAAAGGCGGAGCATACATCTAGATGGACATTCTAGAATCCCCATTGTGTAGGGTCTTTCTCGGCATATGAGTCAAGCTGAAAACATAAATTTACCATTTTTAAAAACTTCATAATTAGAAGCCCGTTATAAAATTGATGGCAAATGGAAAGATGTTGCTGAAACTTCCACGTTGCGTTATTCCACGTCATACTTAACAAGGGGGGCGATGGTGTCTCTCTAGTCGACGACTCGTTTCAAAGAGCAATGGCGCAACTACCACTTTCCGACAAGGAAAAGGGTTTAGCCAATCACCTCGGTAAACATACGTATCTCTGATTGTGAGTTACAGCATTCCTCAAATTTCACAAAAAGCCTCTAAGAACCACAGTTCATCTTCAAGAACGGTCAAGTGACTGGTTTTAGTGGACAACCTTTTTACAAGCAATTGAAATTGTGAATGGTTTAACAATGGTTTAAGAAGAGGAAAAGTCGCCTTCGGCATTATTTGATTATGGATTCTTTTTATCTTTCAATTATTTTAAATGTCTGAGGATATTGGAGTAATACGGGTTTCAATAAATAAATTTTGAAACTTTGAAAGCTAATACTGGCAGTCTGACCTGGAACTGTCATAGAAATGCTGGCCTTGATAGCAATTTTGAGTCAACACCAGTTTATCAATAGAATATCGCCTTCTAAAATTGCTTATTAGGTGTTTAAGCCATAACGAACAACTGTCCCGATTGTTAATTTTCACATTTGTTTACAAAATAGGTGTATATGAATCCAGAGTAAAAAATTGTAGCTGTTAATCTAGACAATATTCGGACACAGGAAAAACATGGGTTTGAGAATTTACATGAAATTAAATGCCAGGCTGATTATACAGTTCTACTGTTATTTAGAACAGAAGTCCTTCAGTCTTTCAAGAAATATTTGTTAAAATCCACGGCAGCACGGCAGCACGACAATAGTAAATTCCATCATCCATCTCCCTTATGAAACGACATTTTCAAATCTACTAATAAGACTTCGTTTGTAGTAATGCCAGTATTCTTTCCTTATGCAATCCACCTCATCCGCCAACAGTTCGCAAAGCTGTAGAAACAAGAAATACAAAAATAAGTACGAATGTTCTTTAGAATTTTATATTAATTGATTTTCCTAAACAATAACTAGAAATTAGGTCTGTTGGCCATGTGACATAGGATAACCAATAAAATTACAATTAATGTTCTTTAACAATTTTATGACAGTCTTAGCCATTAATTGGCTATTTTAGGCTTTATACAAAACACTGTTGCGAGACGGGTTAATAGGGGTTTAGAATTTTAAGGCTACAGTACAGGATATCATCGATAGAAGGGTTAAGAGAAGTGTCATAAGGGCCATTGAAGATCCCATTCTGGTAGGCACTAGTCAATATCATTGCACTAGCAGTGCTGTAATTGAGTGGTGTGAAACGCCGAGCTAACGAGGCCTAGCTTCCATCGTCTTGTCAAAGATGTATAGTCTGCCTAGGGCAGGTTTTAAGTATTGGTTGGAAGCAAAGTATATCAGCCGATGAAGACTCGTATCAGAGGGGGAAAGGGGCAATGTACATTAAACTCGATCTTCTCTTTCTAAATAAGAATGTGTGAGATATCATTAACATTTCCGGTCACCCAGTCACACAGAGATGGCCCCTATTCGGGGTTAGAATGCAGCCTATTACAATCAGCTAACATGCTTCAAGGTTTGAAAAATAAAACTAAAGATGGTGATAACGTACTCGCTTGCGTTTTCTTTCATTATTTGGCTTTCTATTGCTAGCCAATAATCTCTCGGTAGATTTACCCGTACCTATTATTGAATGAACTTAGAATAAAATGTTGCAAATGCTTCACTGAACCACCTCATTAAACAATTGGGTCCACATGGCCTTTTCTGAACAAATGTGAGAAATAAGAACATACTCTAAGAATTTCCACTATATACGTTTAAAGATGGAATGTTCGCCACTATCGCAAAATATGGACTCTAATAAATTTCGGAGGAATTTCTACCATTCCTACGATAGCCTCATAGCCCATAAAGTCTAAACTGTTACACCGTGAGCCGTCTCAACATTCTGCGTTTTCGTTTCTGGATTTGATTTATTGCAGTGGGCAATGGCTACGTCATGTCGGTGCTACCACGTTACGCTTAAGGGAAAAGATCCGTTCCCGATTAATGCATATATGTTTTCAATATCCGGTAACATGTACAATCTACTCAAAATGTTTGGATTCCAAATTGGATAAAAAATTACTTAGATCAACTGACAAATTTTTATCCATTAAAAATAAAGAGAAGGACGATAAGGAAAGGATCCTACAAAGCCCGAAATGGACGGTTACATACTACTAGCATGGACAAAAATCGTGATCAGTCGATAAATTCAGCTCGACTTCCTTCATGAAAACAAGATTTTTGTTCACCGCATTGGTATCCTAGGACCTCTAGGGCAATTAGGTGTCACCTTGAATGCTCCAATAGCGTGGCCGTTAATTCAGGATAGCTACGATCAGCAGTTAGTGTGTTCTCTTGCACAATTGCTGGGTTTAAGGAGAAGGTTAGTGAGAAACAACGACATTTATGTGATTACAACTACATGAAAATTTCACGAAAATCAGATGATCAATTGTGTACCTAACAATGGTCATTTTCCCCCTTGATAAACAGTAAGACTTCACAAAACTTCCATGTATTCTCTCCTTGGGGAGAGGAGGAGTCAAGCTCTCAATAAGAACCAAAATGGAAGGCCCCATTGTGAATTGCTTAAGGCAGGAACATCAAACACTGTCAACGAATCAATTGTAGAGAAGATCACAACCCAACCCAACCCAACCTAACCCCCGCCAAAGATAAACGCATTGTAAATCAATCGTTGTTCTTGAAATGATTGACCATCGAGAGGAAGTTGCTTTTAGTGGAGGTTCTATTTTCCTTGCTAAGGCTTTTGAGAACATCAAAACTGGAATGCGCCCTATATCGCAGAAAGGAATATATCGACGAGATAAATGGAGAAGCCAGAACGGCCAGCATTATTGACAATTTTAGACAGCTTTCAAGGTAAGAAAAGGAAATTAACTATTGAGTTCTTGGTCACCTAAGTGTTCACTTCTTTTGATATTAAGTGCAACATGGATGGTAACAACCATCTTGACTAAACTTTACTGGATCGTGGGGCTGTTAGCAGGTAGGGCGAGTGATTCGATCAAGAGCTCATGAAAGTGGAAGGGTTCTATCAAGCACGTTGTAACAAACATATGATGGTAGACTACTACTCGGGCACGAAACCCAATTTCTTAGATACGCCCCTTTTAATATATACAATATGTTTTCGCTCATCACAAAGAAATGATTTGATATTGATCAAGGTAGGATTAATGTTTTTACGATTCATTGTTTATTTTCTGATGGTGATCTTTTCTATAATGTTATCATATCCTGATGCACAAATACTGTATTGAAAAAGAAGAAAATGATCAATTGCTAAAGAACTCTGGAGCTTTAAAAGCAAAACGAAACGAAATATTGTGGGTCGGTATACTCGAATTAGACGGAAACAAAGACCAGAATCAATGCAACAAACGTTCTATTTCACAGTTATAGTTTGTAATGGTTCCTCATGACGACAGCAAAATGTTGCCATGTTACCTAATGTGACTCTCTAAGAATGGAGATTTTTAAGTCATATCAGCTCTCACATGAACCTGTATCACCAACATCTAGGTAATCGCGATGGGGAGTGTCCACTCCTTTTTTATACAACTGCGTGAAAAACTTTAAAGGCATGAAGGAAAATACAATTCCAAAGGTGAGAACAAACTGCGTAGAAACAGAGGGGGTTCCGTTTCTGACACGTATGAGGTTTACATGGAAACACACAAGCCTCCACTATCAGAACAAAGTAATTTCCTGTTCGTGGTTTTCGTTTGCAACTTCCGGCAAATTGCCATACTTTTATTCATCCAGCCTGGTAGCATCCAGTGTCTTGTCCCAATACCTTTTTATTGTTTAACTATTGTTCACAAACTTTTCTCGCTTAAAAATGATCGACTGATTATTTTATACAAAGAGGTGTGCGTAAGCGGCCACACTCTTTGCACCTTGAGACATTCCGATGGACTATATTATCAGGTGGATCCGGCTCCTTAGCAATAACTTCCTGTCTTTCGAGCACCTTGCGAAGTTAGAGGTTTGGAGCAGAGAAATGTTTACGTAATTTTCAAGACTGATTATTATATACAAAGAGGTGTGCGTAAGCGGCCACACTCTTTGCACCTTGAGACATTCCGATGGCCTATATTATCAAGTGGATCCGGTTCCTTAGAAATAACTTCCTGTCTTTCGAGCACCTTGTAAAGTTAGAGACTACAACACCACTTGCCTTTCGTTTCTTACAACGATTAGAAAATAAAAGTCATCTATAGAACTGTAGTGCGAGCCACCTCATTGTGCAAGTCTTACAAATTGCGTCTTTTAGAAGGCCACACCTATTTCACGTCAATTTCGGCGCCCAAAATCTATTCTTTTGTTAAGTCATTTCCAATCAAAGTAAAGAAAAATTCAGTGATAGTTACTCTGACCATGAAAAAGTACATTCACAAACAAAACCTATAAACCTAATGGGGGGGGGGGGGGGGGGGGGGGGGTTTTGGGGGGGGGGGGGGTTTTTTGGGGTTTGGGGGGAAAAATTTTTCAAACGAAAGGAAG
>JAAAKL020003422.1:0-23206 GCA_010016065.2 Carybdea cf. marsupialis auct. non (Linnaeus, 1758)
TGCTTCTCTTGGACTCCATCTTTCTATTAAAACAACACGCTATTTTATGCCTGCATGCAACAATGTTTGATCTAAATAGATGGAACTGCGTACGTGACGCCGGTATCGTTTGATCTTGAGCGATAACTAACGATTAATATCAAAACTTTTTGATTTTAATTCGCTAGTTATCGTTAGTTTTCGCTCATGAAACTGAACGATAACTAACGAAATTGTTTGAGAAGGACGTTCCCACTAGAAGTCTGTCGCTAGTTATCGTTAGTTATCGTTAATTATCGTTAGTTATCGCTAATTATCGCCTAGTGGGAACCGTGCTTTACCAGAGAAACGAGGACCGTACCATATGGTAACGCCCCCTTTTGCGGGCCAGGGACATGTGGCTCCTTGTGCTGCACGACTAGAATGTATGAATTGACAACCCATCTTGGTCATTGATTGATCTGCTGTCAGAGTGAAGGTGAAGGAAGGCTCGACTAGATAAACACTTCATCTATCATCTACGATAGGAAAGTATGACTGTGGAACTATGACCATAGTTCAAAATTTGGTATATTGTCTCTATTGTCATAGAAAGAAGCGACGGTGGAACTATTTGATCACTGAGGGGGCGACAATCTAGAAAAGATTGGGAATCACTGGTGTAAGCGAACTGTTGAGTCCAGATGTGTCCGTAATTTGATGAGAAAATGAAACGAATGTGACGAAAATTACAAGCATGCGGTGGTTGACACCAAAACACTATTCTCCTTAAATATACAGGTAGTTTCTGAAGGTCGTCCCAGTTTTAAATGTCAGTCCTCCAATTGCCTTAAATTGTGGTTCAGGGGAGTGTACGCAGGAACCGATTCGCCATTATTTGTTACATAATTTTATTATCCTTCCCGTGCAAACGTCTGGAGGATCATCTTTGGTCCACGAATCGTTGCATAGTATACACGCTGCTCTCAGTCAGGGCCATCCGAAGCTTCGTGTCTTGGTGACTGTGCCCCCTATAAATTTGAAAAAGACAATTCGTTTTAAAAAGTTCATAACTTCCTTGTTAACAGGGGTGAGAGCAACATAGTAAAGAAGTGACAGCACTTCTCTACTAGTTGATGTTTTGATTATTCGTTGTTTATTATCTGTGAATCATTTGTACATGAAATAATGTGACCACAAATTGACTAACATATCATACAATCTACCAAACATGGCTACCAGCACTATGTGGGGAAAATACAAGAAACATATAATAAGCATGGCGTCATTTATCCAACAAGATCGATCCCTACTTCCTCGGGAGTCCGCAATCGAACAACATAATTCAGTCCAACAGCTTCAAGATGGGATACGTATCTCTAAACACGTAGCTCCAAAAAGAGACTACGTCTCGAGACATGATAATTATCTACAATCAATGGCATCAACTGAATCGACAAGCATCAGGATATGAAACAAATTGACTAGTTTCATATGCTCCCCTCGTCTGCGAATCAGCTGTTGAATAAAGAATTGCATTGAGGAACGCTTTGTTTAAAACTATTTACGGCAATTGTTAGTATTGATAGCAGTCTTTTCGCGAATAGTTTATTGGATGTTGTAGCCCATAGTGCCGAATAATACATTTAATCAGTGACATCTTTTCTGTAGTTCAAGTTTAAGAAAAACGTTGTAAATTGTGTCGACAGAGGGCCGGCTTATTGGACAAAATACAACTTTCGAAGCCACAAAGTTAAAAAGAAAAGAATCTTTTGCTAATGCACGAAATAAATTGTTCTTGTACATCTTAGATTTTCAAGCCACTATTGTCCGATTTCTGAGTCATTGTAAGGAAGTACTGCCATTAATTTGTTCAGCAACTGAATATTTATACTGAGCTTCGTTTGCTTGTGACAACTCATAAATATTGTACGATTCTATCCTTAACCTCTTCTACACAAGAATTACAAACTCGCTATCAGGGCGGGGCCACGATTTTCTGGGTCGTCGGTATTATGTGCTGCAGGCAACAATTTTCGAGTTAAGTAAACAAAAACGCCGTTTTTGCAGTGGGACACTGTTGTTCTTGGTTGTTGCTATCCTCTTTTCTCTTGGTTGTTCCTATGCTCTTTTCTCTTGGTTGTTCCTGTGCTCTTTTCTCTTGGTTGTTCCTATCCTCTTTTCTCGTGGTTGTTCCTATCCTCTGTTCTCTTGGTTGTTGCTATCCTCTTTTCTCTTGGTTGTTGCTATCCTCTTTTCTCTTGGTTGTTCCTATGCTCTTTTCTCTTGGTTGTTCCTGTCCTCTTTTCTCTTGATTGTTCCTATCCTCTTTTCTCTTGATTGTTCCTGTGCTCTTTTCTCTTGGTTGTTCCTATCCTCTGTTCTCTTGGTTTTTCCTATCCTCTTTTCTCTTGGTTGTTCCTATCCTCTTTTCTCTTGGTTGTTCCTATCCTCTTTTCTCTTGGTTGTTCCTGTGCTCTTTTCTCTTGGTTGTTCCTATCCTCTTTTCTCTTGATTGTTCCTATCCTCTTTTCTCTTGGTAGTTTCCATCCTTTTTTTAAACTTTAGCACAGCATTCCTTTTCTCGATACTCGCAATCAAACTGGACACTTAGTTCTTACGCATTTCAGGGCAGAAGAATAATGCTAGTCTTTTCAGAATTAAGAAAATATTGGTGACGCTTCACGGGTAACAAATATGTGGAAAGACAGTTTCGATTTCCAGTTTCGATTTCCATTTTGCCTTTTGGAGAAGATGGCAAGAGCGCAACAAACTATAACTGCGAATAAATCTATTTGGTTTATTTTGGTGCAACATGACTTCCATCTTGACTAGGCTTTTTTCGAGAAGGGAACTGTAGATAGGCCTACTAGTAGAAATTTAGGACCTTCAAATAGATCATTAATGAAACGTGTGGAGTTAGGGTGAGAGGCACATGGCATTTGTGTGTTTATTAAAATTTCCGCTCAAATTTCCTAAGAAAGAATGGTCACTTAACTTCATTATAGCTTTAAGATGTAGAACCTCATCAGGATGAACAACGTCCTGTTTCTTTTCCTTTTTATGGCCCAATTTGAATCGTTCCTCATAGAATAGATGTAATTACTTGTTTTTTAACCTACGGCTGGAGATTGTTTATGATGGCTTTCCTCTCCTTTACATTGCAATCCCATATCCTTTAGTACAATAAGCATTCTGTGTGCAGTTAAGCCTCCGGCTTCATATCATGTAGAGTAGTAAAAAGCTGACCACCTTTTTTCTTCAAAAGGAACTATGAAACATTCATAATTCTGATCTTCTTGCAGCTAGTTGTCAGTAGGGGTGATATCCTACATTTAGAAGTGGGGGACCCAAGCTAGCAAAATAGACAAAATCTGGAACAGGTTTATATGTTTATTCATAATATCATCGCTTCTCAACGAGAGCTGAGGAGGGCCCGAGCCCTCTCAAATGCATCACTGGTCGTCAGTGTAACTTGTAAACCAATTCCACAATTTGTGCTGTCCACATCTCTCAGACAAATATCATGCTTGTGAGGAATAGCAAAAAGAACACGTCATGAAGGATGATACACATATCCCAATTACGTTTCCTCTTAGGATCATCGATCGTCACTTACGTATTGCATAACTTCACCTTGGTTGTAAGATTGGCATGTGGTCTTTGACGTCGGTCGATAGTTTATTAGCCCTTTCCGCACTGTCGCCCTAAATCAGAAGAGCTAATTATTTAGGTCGACTGTTTGGATCGTCAGTGTTGATACTGCACGACCTAGAAGACTAGACAAGTGACTTAGATCGCCAAAATTTAGCTCGTTGGAGAAACGGTGTGTATACGATCTCCAAGCAATGGTTTTTTAGTCAATCAAAATTCAGGACACAGAGAGCACAGAAGACAGACTTTTTGGCGAAGTAAACGAGTTGGTGAATGGAGTTTAGCAGTCCAGTTTCTGCTTCTTCGTTTTGCTTCACTCTTCTTCATATTTCGTTTACTCGTCCTGAAGAAAACTCAACTCTTTTCTGTCAGATTACTGCAATTTTCGAAAACAAGAGTTCTCACGATCTTTATAATCTAATTATAATACGGATCCAAGTTTCCACACAAAGTTTCCGTAGAAATAATTTCTCAAATTGAAAACCCACTAAGATACAAACATCTGGCATAGCGTAAAACAAGATGGCAAACAAACGAAGAACAATGAATTTTAAAATGAATCACAATCATGTAAACTATCATTAGATTAATTAGCTATAATATAAAAAGAAAACGCCCTTAGGGACAATCACCCGGTTTTCTGGATAGTCCTTAGGGTAGTAGTATTAGCTAGGCAGAGACCATTAGGTCATAAAAACAAAGAATAAACAAATAGTGAGGTGTATCCTTTTTAACTGCACTATCAACTTACGTGCGTGACTAAAAAATAGTGTTGGTTCGTCAATTTAGGTCATCTGGCCTCCACATGCAATAATACTTGAATTTAGGTCGACCTAACGTGACTTCGGTGTATCCGTTGGGCGAAACAAATTTGACAAACTAAGTTTGCAATTTTTTAGATCGTTCCCGTTTCCACACTGACAATCTAAAGCGGCCAATTAAAATTTAGGTCGTCTCATGTTTAGATCATCGGTTTTAGATTGACAGTGTGGAAGCGGTAAATATCATCCATTCTAAAACTTCATCCATAGTGCGCAACATTTGATTATTACGTGGTAAGTAACAGCATAACAAATATTCCATTGTTTCACGGTTTAAGGACAAGGAGCACGTTGCAGACATTGCAACACCTAATCATCCTTTTCATCTCCTACTACTCCCAAGAGATACAATGTCCCTGGCTACTACATTGCTAGAGTTTCATGTACTGATTGGTTTCTTCTGATTACTTATTGGTTGAGGTTTTACGCCATATTAGCACCGCAAGCATAAAATAAATATCCATGTTTTACTATACTTTTTCTAGAAAAGGCTATTTTTATTGAACCTACGAAGAGTTTGGTTAAAGTTGCTCTAAAAGGGCACTCCATTGCACTTCTGACAACATCTTTAAAATTTAATATTGCGTGCCAGTTTTGGTTAATGCCAATTTTTATGAACACGTCCTGCGGAATTTAAGGGCCTTAAATGTCTTTAACATTCATCGTGTTGGCAAATATCAAGGCAGAAAATTTAGAAAAGGACACGTTGGTAACGAGTCTGCTAAATACAAATGGTCACAAAAAGCCAACTACTTTTAGTAAATCAATCCTGCTATTTTTCATTGTTTTGACAAGGCATTCTTTGATGCAGTTTACCGACAACTGCTTTTGGACCGGCCTCAGATTTTCAGGGAATGCTAACTTTTGTTGTGAAAAGACAGTCATTTACAAAATCGGAAGTAACCGGTGTAGCTTGTGAAAGTAAGTTAGGTAACAGATGCTTGAAAGGTCCCTAGGAAAGAGTTGGGCCTGATTGTAATGTTCTCTTGGTGAAAATTGGTTTCTGTGAGGTCAAGAAAGTGCCATTTTCTACAATTCTGGCCTTATTTTGAAATTTTGTTTAAAAGAATCACTTTCTACCCTTTCGTAGTAGCCATACCAACATTATAGGGAAGTAATATTATACACTGCAAATTGTCTCTCTGCATAGCGAATTAGTAAGATTATCAGACATTCCACACTGCTCTTATGCAAAATTTATCAGTGTCAGGCGTTAGCTTCTTCTTCGATATTGACGTGCATTTGGTCAATCGATTAGAAAAAATTTCAGATTCAATGAAAAATTATTCGTCTCTTTTAATATTATTACTTGGCATACAACCTTCAGGACCGTGAATGAGGACAAATTCTTCAGTCTCAGTGACTGAATTGTGACGTCATTAGGTTCCAAAACGTTCTTTAATAATTCGGAATTACTTCCGTGAAACATACTATTGCTCACTTAAAAAGTGTAGTGAAGCAATTTTTAGCGTCAGAGAACGGAAGGATTTTACAAACTTTGATCCATTACTGTTGTCAAAGTGTGTTTACTCCAAATAGCTAAACCTTAGTTATTTAAAATTCGTCGTTGAAAACTCATGTTCCATGGGAGGACCGTGTCTAGTACAATAATTTTCTGCGCAATCTTTCTCAAAAAAACGCTCGACTAGTATCGAGATACATGATTTGTGGCGTTAAACCTAAACTTTCGAAGTTCTAGCCATACCTCGTAGCTTCATTACTCGATAAGATCATCAATTTGTTTCATTGTGTATCGCAGTCTGATGTATTTGAAAGCTCGTGCGGGGTACAGATTTGGTAAAGTAGCAGATTTAGAACATTGCTCAACGTTACCCCCAAGGCATCAGTCACAAAAATTGTCTGGAATTATTATGAACCTCTTACTCAACTTAATTGTAAGGACTTATTAACCCTAAACAACCTCTCTATTTTACGTGTAGTTATACCAGTAGAACTAATATTTGTTACACTTAACCTAGTTTTTAAACATATAAGTTGTAAGCATTCCATTCACAGATTTGGAAATGATACTACTTGCAGTTTATAAGAATTTTACATGCTTGCAAGGAAAATGAGGTTTCTGAACAACCTCCTACTTCCTTTAAAATGACCGGCCACGCCTCATTCGCATGCTATTGTTTCAGTTGTTGCTGTAGCCTCTGTGTGACTTTGGTACAGCAGTGATAGTATGCAGACAATATATACAAACATAGTATACAAACACAAGGTACATGCTTACATATTATGCATACACACTCTATACACTTAAATTATGTACCTTATGGGACATCACAATATTGGACCAAATTTTTGTCGGACAAAGTCTTCGTCACTGTGGGAAAACTTCGTTATCTTTGTCCGACGAAATTTGAAATAAACTTGAATAAACCTCAGTTTCATAAAATTTTAGCTGATTCACCTTATCTACATTGCTAGTATAATGCAAACAAAAACCACATGGTTCCACGTTTCAATAATGACCCTTAAAACAGTCTCGCCGTCGTCTATTAGAGGTGGCTTTTACTTTACTATTGCCTTGATAACTTCACCGTCTTGATCATCGTCTTCTTCATTCATCAATTCAAGACGAGTTTATTGTCGTTTTCACGTAAACATCTTCGCTGTCCTGGTCGTCTTCTTCTATATCAAATTGATAGTTTCATTATCTTGATCTTCTGCTTCTGCAACGTGTTTTGTCTGTAAGTCCCAATTGTAAAATTGAGCCGGAAAGTTTTTCATTTTCGGATGTATAAAGTAACTCTGGCTTTTAAATGGCAACATCAAAAGGATTTCTAGCCTTCCAGATGGAATTGGCGAGGGTCTATATTTTGTAGAAGAAACAAAGCCATCAGCTATTCCAACCTTCTTCTTTCAAGAAAAAGAAAACATGCCTTAATATTTCTCACCAACGATAGCTTTCATCGCACAGTGTTATGAGTCGATATTAACGGAATCTTTAACGGCTCTAATTTCGATCATCATCTTTTTACCAATCTTTGAGTAAACATGGTGGAAGAGTCGATTAACAGATCGATGGGTAAGGAGATTTTTAGCCTCTATGGAATGGCACAAACGTAAAGGGACATTTGGAAAAATCAAACCATCACCTCCATTCCTCTCTGAAGAAAAGTTTACCTTTCAAAGTTACTGCTTTTTTGCAAGCATGTTATGCCTTCTTCGCTGATAGATAACCTTGATCAAACACCTTGGAGCTACGTTTCACTTAGAAAGGATACATTCTGCTTCAGAGGTGCCAAACACGTTCCCATTAAGGCAGTTTGGAACTTCTGCTGTTACGCTAGATGGAAAATTCTTGCCCAGTCAACTTATTTATCAAGAAAATTCAAACTTCAGGAGTCTTTCTCAATAACTTTTACAAAAAAAACCCATACTAAACAAACAGTATGCACATGCATGACATACGTACACATATTGGATACACACACTAATGACACACATACACAGCATACACACAAAGCATGCACACACATAGTACACGCACTCACAAACAGTATTTATACACATACTAAACAAACAGTATACACATACATGGCATACATATTTGCATAAATTTATGCTAATATAGGGTATTTTTCTCTGAAAATTCTACAGTACATTGTAAAATGGGAAGTAGCTGGTCATAGAAAGGGGAAATGTATATAGATACTTAACATTGATTTTATTTCCGTACATATTATTGCGTAGGCAAGACAAGCTTTTGACCTATTCTTCTTCTATTTCTTCTTCTTTCTTCGGTACCATAGCAATCATCATCATTAAAGAAAGTCTTGAATAGCACGTATTAAACATTTGTTGCAATAGAAGGGCAGTCCTCGCCTTGATCTTGTCGACTTCAACCTTTGTTTCCATGAGAACGCTTTCCTATGATTCTACGTGTTGACCTGTCTGAATTACCCCTTCTAACTAAATGTTGAGAGACTATGACCAGTGTTTTTAACTTATCGGCGGCTTTATCTTGTGCTCTGCTACCTATGTGACAGCTATGTTTCCAATTTTGGCGTTGCATGGAAACCTTTGAACCCTCACAAAACCATATTTGCCAAAGCTCGATTATCACTTGATAATTTTAACGCCTTCGTTTTGATAAAAAGAGTTTGAAATGAAATATAGTTACTACAGCAAGAATAACCCCATAACTTCTATAAAAGGGGGAAGTTGTAGTTAGGTGTTGGCACGGGACCTTCTGATGATCTTCTTAGAATGGGGGATCCTATTTACAAAGTATTGGGGCCAAAAATTTAATTTAAATATTTGATCTTGTTTTACAATAAAACACGGAAGAGTATGGATTCTAATCCTGGCTTTTTATCTTTTGCGGCGAAGTTTTAATCTTTTAACACCGGTGCCACAGGTCTGAAAATACCTTCTTATTAGGATGCCATGTGACAATTTTCTCAGCTAATGAACGTATTGCGAACGGCAGATTGAGCGGTATCTTTTCCCATACAAATCTTTCCAGACTGTGTAAGCTTTTACGGAAACTCTGCAACGTTGCTAAAATCACTGATAAAACTTTCGCAACATATTGTTTGGTCGGAGGTAGAGTTGAACGAGCGGTTAGAGCAGCTGATACAATTTCCAGGTATAATGAAATTAAGTGGTTTACGTCCAGGTCGTTGCTATGATGCTGAAAAGCGCGTATGGAACGTGTGTGGCTGTAGTTTGTATGCACTCTTCAGGGAGTCGATCAGAGCAAAATGGTTTACCGCCAGCCTGAACTGCAGGGTAAATGTTTCTTGTAATTGTGCCTTCATGTTTCTTGTAAATGTTTCTTGTGCCTTTGAATACGTTTTTCGTAAATTGGGTTTTAAGAAGCATGCGGTAAATATAGTTCAGTGGTACCTGAGGTATAGTGGTGATTCTAGAATAGGAAAACTGGAAGGGATATCTTTGCACCAAACCTATTTGGTAATTCATCAATCTATTTGCATATAGTAACTAGCCATGCATATTTTCCGGTACGTGAAAAACTACTACGAACTTGTATACATCAGAACTAAATGCAAACCTCTTGTAAGAATTTTAAAAACTGTCTGCATAAGTTATCAATTTATGTAATTTCATCTATTACTATAATAATCTTTGCCATGAATAATGAACAAAAGTTATTTGCCGAATCGGAATTTTATTCATTACGTACAACATCTGGAAATTCTGAAGAGAAAGGTCACTGCTCTCAGTAGAGACCCGTGCCAATAATTGAATTATCATCTTACAAAATCCATTGGCAAATTAAGTGCAAAAAGATGTACAAAATATACATTAAAAACATATTATTTGGAGAATCCTTCTTTATCCTTTAAACTAAATTGGACACTTTCTTCGACTTCTTTTCAGATGACTCTGCAAACGACGTTTCAGTCTTCCAAGCGCCCTCTTAATTTTCCACAACAAACTTAGCAGTTGTTTATGAACTTACGACTGAAAATATATCAAACAAACAATCTGCGTTTTAGCAGGTTATATAAATTCGATGAGGAGTTACATTAATCAGTGTTCAGGAGATCTTGTTTCAAAATCTATTACCCGAACAAGAGTACAAAAGTTTCCAAGTTTAAGAGTCGAACTGCTTCTAGTAATAGCGGTGTGATTTGTCAAAATTGAAACTAATGTAAGGTGTGCGAGGAAAGTTCAATTTGAGACAAATAGAACTTACGTTTATGGTGTAACAAAGATTGGGGCAGCGATTCCCTACATACGTATCTGAAAATTTGGTCTGGAAGAAAATCAGTATCAGCAAGTACAGCATTTCTCATCATGGCCACCTATGACTCAATTGTAACATCCGCCATTCTTGAGTAAGTAACTGCCGTTTTTTTGATGGTAAGTTTCGAAAAAATATCAGCTTATTCCACCCATGGCTATTACGTGTAAGAATAATCCGATGGATGGAAGCTAGATGATGACAGCAGTTCAAATCACGTAGAAAAAGCAGACATATACAACTGCAGTCTTGTGCTGCAGAATTACGCATGTACCCTATTTACAATATCGTTTTTGGACGGTAGCAGGGGGGGGGGGTTCTTAGCCCTGACACTATTCAAAGTTTTAGTATTAAACTTGGCGCTTAGGAGGGTTCTTGACGCGGTTCTTCGAGGGGGGGGGGTAGGAAACGTACAAGGTCCGGCTAAGTTCAAAATAACTATTTTAATCGCTCAGATTGGCCTGAAACGCTTTCAAAGTGTCTTTACACATGTGTTCAACTTAATCAGAGCACACCAAATTTCAGAGAGTTAAGTATTCTATGAGGTTGATGGTAGATATTTGTTATGTCTTGAGTCGTAGTCTTTTTCGGAGCTACCTTTCGTTAAACTGTTAAGCGTTGGCAGTGTTAAACGTAGTTACATATAAAAAGAATTCCCTACATTTTGGACTTATCAACGTCTACAGCCACTTATTTTGACTGAGAACAGCAGAACGAGGTCAGAACGAACACGTAAAGCGGCTATATCATGTACCACTGATCTCTAAAAAAGACTGGATCGAGCTTCCAATTGTTTCCAACTACGAAAAAGTGTAGTCACGAAAACTGGTCCGATTAGTTAATATAGCGCGGAAAAGTCCGCCATGTTGCATAACATTGTTTATAAGCTTTGTGTGATGGGGACTGAAATGGCGTCCAACGACTGACCTCGCTTTTAGACGGAAGATGCTCCATCCAGTGTTTTTTTAGAGATCAGTGGTACGTACTTGTGTAGGTTCAGAGCATGCTTCACATGAGTTTCCTTTACCGTAGTGTAAACAGGTGTCTCGAAACAGACATGGACCTGGCACTATTCCTGGCACGGTTCAAGAATGATAGTGTAAACAGGTTATTTCAGGCACAACTAGGCGTTCTCGCGAAGCTGGAACTGTAGCGGGTGTAAATAGTCACCAGCGCGAAGAATCAAAGAACAAAGTAGGGAGGCCAATGGCGAGTGGCTCTCTGTTATCCGTGAGACACTAGTTTTCCCTTTGACTTTTACAGCCAAAGGGGCCACATGGCATCTGAAGCAAAACTGTTTCTTGAAAAGAAAACGTTTCCCATGGAGAGGAGAGGAAGAAATTAATACACAGAGAGTAGCTGGAGAAGTGCAAAAGACAAGGCGTGGAAGGGTTGGAGGCTGGAGATCAGAGGATTTGTTGAAAGGGTACTTCACAAGTTGTGTAAGCACAAACTCTGCTCCATAACACTAGAGTGTAAGAAATTAATCAATGCAATGCAAATCGCATCTCAGAAGGTCTTGTCTTGGGCATGGTCGAGGAGAGACAATCCATGCTAGTAGGAGAAGGAAATAGAAATCGGTATAACATAGAGTTACCAGCTCTCAAGTAAAGTAGCTACCAACAAACTCATTGTATTGTTGACAATGCCATAATCATCAAAGCAATTTCATGATGTAATTACTTACCTATATAAATAAAAGTATTTTCCAATTACATTTAGTTGATCGAAGTGAAGATTGGAGTAAAAAGCAAAGTTACATTTCAGTTGGAGTCAACTATTGTTTCTTTCTTCCTAATTGTTAAAGACAATTATTTACTACATTTGTATGTCATTTTGAAACCATAATTGGTGACGAAAGTGCAAGTTTTGCAGTTTTCCATCGTTCATTGCTGCATGTTACTATTAATTCTAACTTTGTTTACATCGCGGACAATAGCCTCAGCTTAAAGTTAGCTCCTTGATATGGCGACCATTCCGCAGTTTTCGGTAGGCGATCTACCATCTGAATGGGTGCAAAGTCTTGAACATTACGTTACTGCTACTGGTGCAAATTATCCCGAACAAAAAAAAGCTCCAAGTACCAATTTCATACATAACTGCTGGTAAATAAATCGTTGAAACTTTCAAATAAGGTAGCACGGAGTGTCGCCTTGTGCATCAAAATGCAGACCCGCTTCCTGTGGTTCAAATAACATCGTAAATGCACACGTTTTTCCCAATATTTTCCAGATTTCTTGATAACGTCATAATTCATATTATTGCAACTACTTTTATCTCGGAGTGATAGTTCTATATGCGAAGAATTTTTAGAGGGAGTCTTGTAACATTTGGATTAATATTGAATTTTTATGGCCGTTATATTTTTGTAACGGTGTTTTGTTAGAATTCTGATCTATGAACATAGTGGTAAAGAAAAAATGCACGTTCACAATCGATTTTATTCTTGCCAACAACGTTTCGAAAAAGTTCAGCAACCATTGCATGCATCCGTAAAAGATTACATTCCCCCCTTGATTGTCATACTCAACCCTGCTTACCACCCGACCGATTCAGCATGACCATGTAACATAAAATGCAACTGCCATTCTTTTGATCAGGTTCGGAGCATTGTTACTGGTTTTTATATATGCTGGTGGAAGAAAAACGAATGAAGAAGATGGGAGTGTAGTTAAGGAAGTGGCTGCATTGTAATTCACTTAAAGTAATCAAAACTCAGGCTTCTTCATCTCGCAGTAGTAAAATATTGAAACCTCTCAACCTCTCTAAACACGTCTCCTCGGCTAAACTTAGTTTCGAAATAACCAGTTAGTTTGACATATACACTTACGGTTGTAAAGGGAGGCACTTACAAACGTAATTCTCCCCTACGTTAGAACTCCGTTTTAAAAAAAGAAAAGAAGGTTTAAAGCTGTATTTCTGTATGCTGTATTTCGTGATCATTTTGGAAGCTTCTAAGTATACAAATGAGCCTCGTTTCTGGAAATAATGTTTTCCCCATTGTTGATCAATAGTAGCAGTTATACATGTCAGTGGGAGATGCCATGACCAGTTCTTCATATGCTTGTAAATGCGACTAGAGTTTGCACTTTGGTATAACAAGTTACGTTTTGCTTGAACAGATTGATAAATTTCTTTATCCTAGAGACGCAGTAAGTCAGTTCTTTAACCAAATGCAGAGGGAAATTGTGACGTCAAGATTTTGAGGATGCTTGAACTTTAGAAAAAAGTCGATTTTCATGTTGCCCTATTAGTAAAACGTCAATGACTAAAATTGAGAGTGTCGCCCTTTCCCAGCACCGAGATATTAACTTTCAAAGTTTTAAATCTCTCTAACAGAACCTTGTTATTTGATGCTGGATCCTAACATAAGGATCCAAGGAATATTAACAGAGTTTTGACCCGAGATTATTGAGATTCAAACGCCTCAAGTTTAAACACTATATATACTACAGATCTGTTGTTTTGTGATAAAGACTATTCCAGGGTTGCCCTAAGATATCTGGAGTCAAATCTTACTATTTCCAAAACTTCTGATTCGTGATTTCATCACTTTCTCTCCGCATAGGGACAGTGTCCTTTGGTTTCCTAAACCCTTTGCAAAGGCAGATTAGTGAGGCACAACTACCCTTTGCTCTAAGTAATTCTGGGATCAATCTAACAATATAGCTTTCTGGTTTGTATAACAGGCAACTAATCTTAAATAAGTCAGATGATTCCGATAGCACAAGGAAAAGTAAAAGCAGTTTATTTCTCATTTTTGGCACTCTTAAATTAAAAAACCTTTGATGGTAGATATTTATCATGTCACGAGTCGTAGTCTTCTTCGGAGCAATGTTTCGAGAGATACTTCTCCCATCTTTAGGCTGTTGGACTTTGAACTGTTTTGCCGACTTTTTAACTCCTGAAACGGTAGGGATCAAAATTGTTGGATAAGTGACGCCATGCTAATTTTGCGTTTCTTGAATTTTCCCCGATAGTGCTGGTAGCCAAATGTAGCCAAATGTGTAGTAGGTTGTAGTTGTGGTAGGTATTGATGTGGGTTTGGTGTTGCAAGGAATGAGTTGTTTCTTTAATCTTTCTGGTTGTTGTATTGACTTCTCTGTTCAGTATCTCGCTATTTCCCAAATCAAAGGCGTTGTCATCTTCCACCAGTGTCCCGAGATCTTGTGACTCTTTACTTCTCCTTCTTTGACTACTTTCTTGTGTTTTTTTCCCTCTGACGTAATGAACGTTAGGACTCACCAATATATTTTGCTGGACAGTCTTGCATCTTAGTTTATAGACGATGTTGTTGGTATCCTCTGCTGGTGGAAAGTCCTTGGGTTTTGATAATGTCTTGCGTAAGGTGGAGGCTGTGAAGAAGGGACATCGGATGTTGTGTTGCTTGAGAATTCCTTTGATGGCTTGACTTATGTTTTTGATGTAAGGGAGGTGTATGTGTTTGAGGGGGGGTCTGTTTGTTGAACTTTTCTTAAACTTTGATTTTAGCAGCAAACATTACGTATACCTGAAGACTTAAAATAACGGAGGGCATTTCAATAAAAGGAAGTTGTCCACTATTAAGGTGACTTAATATGTATCGGATATTTGTCAACTTATACAATCTATGTCTGCAATGACGAAACCTTTCCTACTCCAAAAAATTTACATCAACTACGACCCTCTGTAAGCGTCCACTCGTCAATATGTCATAGATGTGACGATCTTTGCAGACAAAACGAGAACTTTTTTAACTTTCTGCTATACTAATACTTAACAAATATTTTCTTTCTTTTACTTTCTTCTATAAACAGCATGCAACTATTTAGTAGAAATGCTATAAAAGAAACGATGTAAGTTGCTTGAATTTGCAGAAAGCCTCTGGTCTAGGATCTTACTATTTGTGGTCCGTTACACAGGAGAAGAAATGTACAAACATCACAGCAGAAGTTGATGAAATAATGGCCAAAATTAGAGCCTCTTATTGTTCAAGAGTCTAGCCTTACTGAAGCACTATTATTGTTGTTGGTAAAACAGAATGTGATGGTTTGGCAGAAGAACTTATTGGTTGACCGAGTCCCATTAATGACACTTGCTTTATGACTAAAATGACCTTGAAGGCGTCGTGGTGAAGTAAACTTTTGTTTTTAGGTTACAATATGTCACGTTTTCAATTTCTACCTAAGAGTAGGCACAATACAATGTCGTTAATGACCCGCTTAAGTCAACCAGCTCACTATTATAATAATCTCAGTAAAAATAACGGAGTACACATATGTATTAAAGCAGCGTACATAATTGAGGTTTGTCACTTCGTGAACGAGACCTTGTACTGACTAAGATGACGTACCAAACTGCCCCTTTTTCACGGAATAGTACAATAGTGTGATGGTAGTAGGTCTTTATCACAATTAAGAATGTCAGGGTTCAAACCCTCATGGTCTAATGATTTCCTTGTCGCAAATTTCTGTCACAACAGTCACGAGACAAGACTAATCTCCTTTGTTATCATACATCGAATCCCTCTCTCGCCCTAACCCACAATTCCTGTGACTTAAACAGCACTGCTCTGCTACGGCAATCGTGCTACTTTTTTCAGTACATTTTATAGGATTTGACGCATTTTTCGGCAAGGAACTGGTGTGGAACTAGGTAGATTTTGCCAAAACAGGATAAGCAAAGTACCTGAAATATCTTCTAGATCAAATGGCAAGCGAGGTGTATCAAGCATGTTTGCTGGGCAATTAACAAATACCTGACATGTCATTTGGGAAGATGTTCTCTTGCTATTGTTTATCATCCATCAATCTTTTTGCTGACGATGCTACTTTTTATTACGCAGTCCACGCCTGCAATGACGTAACTTTTCCTGTTCCAAAACAATCTCCATTGATTATGAGATACGAGCTCGGCCCTGTTTCCAAATGAAGTAAATGGTTTTGAAGAACCAAGAGGATGATATAACAGTTAATTATCTAGTTAAAAGTTAGTTATCATTTTCGCACATTGATTTGGGAGCTCTTAAGTATTCTCAATAGAAGACTTTTGGTCTTGAACCACTTCAAGGGTGTCAAAACAGATTCATGGATTTTTATTACAACGTTCATTAGGCGTTTCTAGAATATGCTCCCTGAGTGCTATTATAAGATATTCCCTTTATAATAGTTGATTAGCAATTACTCTATTTCAAAAACTGAAAATAATCTCCGAAGAATGTTAGACAAAGAAAATTAAATTTTCATTTGCGAGACTTTGATCTCAACTGCTTTACGGAAAGCGTTGGAAAGTAATCAACACACCGACTATCTACGTTTTTCAAACTTAGATGCCGAAACCTCTCGTCTTGCATCTTTCTTAAAACTAGTGAAATGAAAACGGCTCAATTACAATGTTCGTTAAACTTGAGATGGTCCAGATCCTGAGGATAGAAACTGAAGAGCAGGTTAGAGAACCCACTTTAGGGTCAAGGTTACTTAAAAAGAAAAAAAAGTCAAATTTCTCAAAATTCGGGAAATCGCCCTAATGTTAGGATCCTCGTGAAACCCTATTGATAGGAGCTATTTTGCTGGAATTTTCAGAAATAATATGATACGAAATGGTTAAATGTTGAGAGAAATTGGAGGAACCTCAGGATTTGAAAGACGCACTAGTAACGACTGCACGAGTTGGCCACAATACTTTTGTACCTGAGAACAATGTGGTATGAAACCTTACGGAGTGCAATCGACTGACGTTTAAAGCATTATGCCAGATTGGAATTTGTATGTTCAATGTAAAAGAGGGGTCAACACTACAAAGTTGAAATGATTTAGCAAAAGCAAGCGCATGTTTATGAATATCACGATATAGGGGGCCGACCAATAAATCGTCGACTTCCCTCATTAGCATACAACACTGGCTCCGAGGTTCTGGAATTCTCCAGATATATTCTTTCACGGGACTTCATTTTCAACAGAGGCAACTTTAACATCAAGTCAAAAAGTATTAGTATTAGAATACGCGGACAGATGCGTCAGTTTCATTTCTCATCCCTACTGTGACATCAAGTGATGATGTATCTTCAAAGCATGGTGTGTGGCGCTGGGCAAAATTCATTGGCTCGATTCGGGGAAGTTGTAGAAAGATTCATCCGAAGTTCTATCATTACAGGATCTCTGAAATGAGTAATACCGAGAGAAGTACTAAAATAAGAGCTTGGACAGCAGCTCAGTAGCTAACGAAAGAGGAACAGGCTCGCCATGCTTCCAATTACGTTCCCAGTTAGACAACAATTCTATCAAATGCCTCTCTCCAGTATGCTTACTAACAGGTGATACGTATTGTCCTCGAGTTCTTTCAGTGCAGCTTTCCTTTGAGATCAGGCAGGTTCTAGAACAGTATTTCCCTGTTGTTCCCATGTTTCCCTGTGCCTCTTTCAGACTTATTACTTGAGCCCATTTATTCAATCGCCCCCTCGAGATAATTGTACTTACTACTTATCATCAAAATCACCGAAATACTTCATATAAAAGGATACAAACAAAGCTGCAGTACAACCCGATGTTTACCGATTTGAAATTTGACTAGAGTCTGAAAGATCATCGATACATGCCCTTCTTATATTCCCCCCATTTATCGTAGACTGTAACATACTGCTTTTTAATTTTAAGTGGCTCACCGTTTGTACAAAAAGTGTCATAACCAAATTTTTTCTAATCGAAGCCTCAAAATTTGAAGAATCCAGTAACTGCAGTGAGATTGGTAGTTGTTCTTCACGCCCCCATTTTGTGCCGGTAAAGCCCGCTCTTCATATCTTAGAAAGCCTCTAAAAGGCACACATGCGCCCCGTTGGAAACCGCTGGTTTAGAAGAAAACGAATTCTTACAAAATTCCCTCATTCAAATTCAATACCCCTTCCTCTACACCGTAACCTCACCAACTTGACATTGCTAACTCTGTGAGACGGAATTATTACCCTGTGAACTAAAGCTTATCTCGAAGCAGGAGTTCTGGTAAGAAACACACAAGATATTAAGAGTTACGTGGAGTCTCATTCAATAATATTCATCCTCATTCGGTTCCAAATAGTCTCTTCCTTTACAAGCGACTGATGCGACGACATACATTTGCTTTTAAAAACAACTTTCATATCTACTTACATTTTAATTTAAATTTCATCGGAATTTTTCTCACAAATAAAGCTACATAATTATGTTTCTACTCAAAAACTCATTTTTGGTGAGAGCAAAATTATCTATCGGGGCCAATTGGAGCTAACGATATTGTATTTACACCAACAGCAATAGAAATGAATGCAACGATGCAGTGTAGTACACTACGATCCATTTAAACAAATTAAACAGCCAATTAACAACCTCGTTAATTCCCGGGCTCGTTGAAAGGTCCATGGTGTACACGCATAACTAAGAGGGGACAAGTCGAAAGAAATTCCAGGTTTGTGACTAAGGATACATTTAATGAAGGACTTCAACAATTTTAAGAGAACATACTTGCTCCATTTGCAATTGGGAATACATGTCTACCTTGCCTCACCATGCTGCATATCATGCAAGCTTCATCTTACTATATATATATATTATATGTTAAACATTAAAGAGAGGAACATGCCAGTTTAAAGGAATCTGATTGTACAATGCCTCGGGTGTGTCCACCTCCCCGTGAAGAGAGACGGCAGCGATGGGCCCAAATTCAACTGCTTAAGGTTTCCACGGAACGGCAGAAGAGGAAAACTTTTACAGTGTGTGGTAACATCTTAGCAGTCTGCTCAACGACAATTAGTATTCATAAAACTAATTTCGCAGTCCATTTTATAGTATGTTATATATTTCCTCTTGAAATTGATATCTATCTACGAAAACAATATGTGCTCATTAAAATTAGTACACGTATTCCCACTTTAAAACGTACGGTTCGTAAAAGACCACCTAAGATATGTTAAGACATATCAAAAGAATGCTGTTTACTAGATGTTACAATGCCATTCACATTGTCACGTTGAACCTGCAATGACTAACACCTCAGCCAACTAAAATAATCAGCGCTTCACTATAACAGATCCTTTACATATGATTCACTTGGCCTTAGCTATCTTGATCTCATACAAACATATATAGGACGTCCCATATCGTACTTGTAGTCCCATGTGTACATGATGCTATGAACAGTATCTGTCTTTAAGCTTAAGAATAGTGAATCCGTTGGTTCATATGTAATGATGGTCATCAATTATGCCAGTAAAATGTCTTCCAGTAATCGTTAGTCATATTTACTGTCACCATCGGTCTTCTCCGTTTAACCACTAAGAGGTATATAGACAGTGTGAACCTTTCTGTAAACTCAAGAAAACACACCACGCTGCTTACCAGTTTAACTGATAATCATTTTTACCTTAATGAAACTAGGAATCCAACAAGATAGTAAAATCCCGAATACACGACCGCCGCTAATGAATGTTCCTGAGTATTTTAGGTGAGCTTATATTCAACGGGGGCTTACATTCTCCCTTTGCGTTCGTGACGTGTGGCAAAATAACGAAGGCTGCCACCGTAGCATTAATTTTCCGGAGTAAATGGTTAACGAAAAACCAGAACAGTGAAACGACAACCATCATAACCAAATTCTTTGCTTTAACACCTTCCTTTTAAAAATTTTTACTTTGAGTGTACAAACAATATATAATTAGTTTCTACTCGTTAATTTCGGATTCCTTTCTTGCCCGAGCCTGTAGCACTCTCCTTTTGTAGCTATCCGGCAAAAAACGTGACTGTAAGGATTGCTACTCTCTCATCATTATCCTTTGTATCATGACCGAAAAATGCGTCTAATCATACGTTTCACATTACACTCGCGAAATTTTCACATTTTCATTTACATACTAAATACAAGCCGTAGTCTTATAATTTGAGACGGGTAGCGTATATTTGGGAATTTACTGTTTTGATGCAACCGAAAATGCAGAAGTTGTTCAGTCGCGAGATCGGTTTGAGCCATGGCGACGAGGCTAGTTACAACTATGTACATACTTTGATTCAAGAAACACACAGAAACCTTAAACTCAGCCATAAACTCCTTCTATCAAGATTCTCTAATAATTAAACACATGAGAATTAAACATTGAATAAATTAAATAATTTACGATCTGAAAGCGTGAATGGATTTTGTGAACAGGTGCTAAACTTCGCTTTGCGGATTTTGTCACGTATCAGTCAGGCTGTCATGACAGAACTGACCGACCTATTAATAATAGTTTTATCCAGAAAAGCATGAATCGATTGGTGTACATGTGCAATTGTCCTTTGGAGGGTAACTCTTTGTGACATGAAATGAAGTCTTCCCTGACATCATATCTCTCTGAGCTACCGTAAGTGATCACCACCAAGAAGGGGCAGAAAGAATTTAAAAGGGCAATATACAAAATATTGCAATGCCTAGGATAAACTGGGTGGAATGGCGACGGGTAAGGAAGAATTGTAAAGGTTGGGATGGGCGATATGGCACAAAAGAATAATGATGACGAAGCAGTGGATACCAACGTATTGGGTGCATAACACTGGGTAAAATGGTATAGGATAAGATAAATAACAAACAATTGGAAATTATCTAACACAATCAGATACCAAATCGTCAGCCTTTTAGGAACTATGAACTTGCATAGTGGATATACAAGTCTTGTCTAATTAGTGACTGTTGAAAGGCAAAATAGCATGGCTTATATATATATATAACTACTACTTTTGTACTATTCCATTGATTCCTTGGTAAACTACATTATTGGCAACTTTATGATCCTGATATCTTGACTAAATTTTAGCCGACAGCAAATCCACTAACATGCCCTTTCAATACGTGATAAAGTATAAATAATTGAGTATAAAATGAACAAAGTAATAAAAGAATTGGAATCTGGGGTCCAGACACTGGCCCTAGTCCTCTTTGTAATCCATCCCATTTTGCCAACGTTGTATATTATTCACATAACCACTGACTCTGTCCTTAACGACCTCGTCTAGGTCAGCTAAGCCATTCGTGCTGGCATTGGCCAGGTTGTAACTAGATCGACTCTCCCACTTAAAGCATCCCGTTAGAAACTTAAAAGCACCTTTAACTAAAAGGCTAAACCAATACAATTGCAGAAGCATGAACAAACCAGCACCCACATTACATTTGAATGGAATTTGAAGTGGAACAGTCCGAAGTGGTATTTCCATGTATTTCGAGTAACTCCAGTACATGTAGGGAACAGTTAAAATTCTTCCGATAAAAAAAGTGATAACAAATACCAGACCATTGACTGTCCAGAGGGTTCCTTGCCTCCACTGCATCTACAAAGCAACGGAAAGACTACAAACCACATGTAAAACACACCGTAAGGATTGAGAAATTGTACATAGCTACCTCATAAACAAGTCCTGTCTCCCTAAGTATGTCACACCCGATCGGAGCCTACGTAAACCCACTCTCTTTTATTTCAAACATTGCCACAAACGTTGGGATCGTTCATCGTGGGCTTAGAATCATTCATTAATTTTTTCTTAATCTTATCCGTTTTCTGCTGATCACTGCGTGTTCCTTCCTCATACTTCCAGAGTGACCTAAGCCTTCTATTTCACCTTATATATATATATATATATACCTTATATATGCGTACATATTGGTACATAAATTTGTGATGTTGAGTTAGGATCGGTTGAACTAACTGCCGATTTTGACGCTGTTGCTATACAACCTTGTCGTTGGAGACTCTGACAGAGTAGAATATACGTAAAATGTGTCCCTGAAAAGATATCTGTGCTGCTTCAATACTACCTTGTCTCCACAGAGAATGTTCAAAACCCTCAATCATTAACAAACTTGTCTTACACAATATTTAATTCGAATATCTTTAATTAGATACCTAGAGTTGGGACTTTGGTACTGTTTTAATCTGGGGAAAGCACATATAGTTAAGGAAATGTGTATGAGTATCTTCCTAAAACACCTTCCATAGGATGCTTTGGTGATACAAAAGTAATTAAAGGATGACACATGTCTGATCGCTGGTACTAGTCATATTCCTTTCATTCATTTGTTATTTCAAAGTTTGTACATAACAAATGCTCTGATCTAAAACCTTGGCAAAGAGCTTTCGTAGGCCCGCCTGGCCGGATGCTGCTAAAAGGAAAGTATCACTTTTATAAGTATGCTGTTTACCATTTTACCCTCTTGAGAAACTTACAGTGCAGAGACTATCGCAGAGGATGCAACCCGTACTTGCCCAACTCAACGTACCACTGCTTTCTGTTTTTGAAGGCGATGCTTCTAAGAAGGCAGTATCGTCCACCAAGCTAAAGATTTTTCAGACGTACTTACACTGAAGGGTTTACTGGAGAAAGAAGATCCAGAGAGCCGATCCAAACTGTTGGGACAAAACTTTTTAAAGAAGATGAAGAAGAAGAATGCAAGTTTTGCGGGAAACCCATAAATCATTTGGCTGTCATTGGCTGTCTCCATGTTATTCCACATCTCACTTTTTGCCTTGATGACCTGGTTCTACACTAACACTGGTTACATCTCCTGCATATCAATCATCATAAAAAGGCACACGCAAGTAATCACGCACATGCCAGTGACTTCATGCTGCTGAAAGGAACTCCATGCAATTCCATCAGCGATTGTGATGCATTTGGTAGCATTTGAAATACTATAATCTCATTGATCTTCTGGACATTTTACATGAAGTTACAATCAGTTCGACTATTTGTATTCTACTTGCAGCTAGTTCTCTTTCGCCTCCTTGCACTTTATACGGATGTTCCTATGTCTTCTAAATGTGGTTCAAGCTATAAAGGTGCTGCTGATATGTTTTCAGAGACCTCTGGTTTACACTATTCTTTAACTTCGGTAACATCGTAAAACATATGAATAATGAACTTTTCATTATTTTTGGTTTGAAGACACTTAAGCCTGGTTCCCAATGCGGCGTAAGGCTTGTCCATGTCCATGTCTTTGTTGATGTCGATGTCTTGGCTGAGCATCTGACTTTGATTGACACATCTCGGAAGAGACAACTCAACTATAAATAATCAAA
>JAAAKL020003423.1:0-23206 GCA_010016065.2 Carybdea cf. marsupialis auct. non (Linnaeus, 1758)
ACTATACACTCAATTCATCAATATCTTAATTTAATCTCTCGGTTAATATATGTCCCATCTAATGTAATTTGCGAGAAGATACCAAGAGCTCTTTAAAGATGATATTATGGCCGTTTCCCATCTTTACCTTTAACGATCTACGGTCTAGAAAGGGTTTTCCAAGTGGGGCATACAGACAATTTGCAGCAACTGAGGAGATGGAGAAGTAATTTGTAGAAGCTCATATACGAACAACTAATGAGCTTCTGCTGCCAACATTGATGGTACTTGCTAATGTCATCATTCGAGAAAGCAGCTGTAACGACTTTAAGGAATCAAGTCACAGGTAATTGTAATCCTGTAACAAGTACTTATATAACACGTTTTGCTGCATTTTTAATGAAGCGGGACATTTGAAAATGGAGGACGTGAATAAATTTGAGCATATTTGCACCAGCTATTATTATCGTACTTGCTTGTGGGACACCAGTTCATTTTATGAGTTTGCTTCACAGTTTATCTATGAGGTTTACTGTGATAATAGATATTCTAAATCTGAACTTTTGGTAATGAGAATGGAAGTAGTTCAATGGCAAGTAGAAGGAGCAAAGGGCATGTATGGAATTTTAAAGCTCAAATTTGCACAATTTTTGTTCCTTATGAATAAAGAATCCCATCTGAGATTATAAAGGTAAATAAGCATGGATAAATTAAAAGATGCATGTAAAGATATTACAAATATATATATATATATATATTTGTAATGTTGTTTATGCATCATTTTATGTTATGCGAAAGTTTCATAAAATTTGATACAACCAAATAATTTCACGACTTCCTAATTATCGAGATTAACTTTCCAAAAACATGGAAGATCGTTGAGAGATGAAACGGTAAGATAACGTATCTTTTTAATATAAATCATATCATATTCAGAATTTGTACTTTCTGCCTCCCTTAAATACACCTCAAACTAAAATCAGTGTACCAGAGTCGATGTAAGGCCCAAGTTCATGTGTTTAAAAGGGCATCTTGTCCATCTTTCCATTTCTCTAACTGCTTTCCTATCTGGGTACTTGCTTTTCGTACATGTATGTAACAATATCTGCGTATATCGTCTTTAAATGTGGTTTGATCAAGCAAGGATGAAGCCAGCAAATCTGTTTTTCCACTCACCCTTGTGACAAGGTCAAGATTATTTTCTTAATTGTTCTTTCCCTCCCTTTTCATTTCAGTCAAGTTCATTCATGATGAAAAACACTAGGCACTAGAGTGCATATTTACAAATTTTTCACCATTTAGTTGCCAAACTGGGTTTATCTATAGGCAACCACTGATCTCATTAAAACACTGAATCGAATATCTTGCGTCAAGAAGAGAGGTCAGTCGTTGGACGCCATCAAACAAAGCTTGTAAACTATGTTGCCTAACATAGTGGACCTTCCCGTGCTGTTTTAACTTCTGGTTACTAGTATTCGTAACCACACTTTTTCGCTATTGAAAACAATGGGGGCTCGATACAGTCTTTTATAGAGATCAGCGTCGGCAACAATTACCACATGGAGCTGTTGTGGAGATCTTTTTGGAAGCAGCATAGTAAGCTATAATCGTGTACATATGTTTTAGTAAAGCAACTTCATGTTAGGCCGTTGACTTCAGTAGCATATCATTAGTCAAAATGAATAGCTAATGCGAGTGATTATTAATCGACCATAAACAAAATGAGTAAACAAAACATGTTATTTTGTTAAATTGAGTCTTAAAACCTAGCCAATAATTGTTGGTAAAAATTAAGAGAAAGAGGATAAATAGACTGCTTCTTTCTCCCTGATATCAATCGAGGAAAAGAGTTGCGGCGGTATTATGTCAGCATTTGTTTTGCACGGAGGCATGTCCGTATCTTTATCAACAGTATCGATTCAATAAATTGCCCCCAAACCACCCATAAAGATATATTTTACTAGATGACACTAAATTAGTCCTACTTTTGGTGCCATGTTTTTGTATGCCAAGTATGTTTATATTTATAATTGCTATCTGTTATTAATCTGGTAAGTGATATCGGAAGAGAACACAATATTTGATATTTCCATCAATGTAACAAAGGATGATATTGATAATTTTGCAATATCAGCACTAATACACCTTCCCCTTGGTACATATAATCACAACACAGTAATACCATGTACAAACTTTTTAAAGGAAAAGGTAGATCACAAAATTGATAAACATGTACTATTAAAATTTCTCATACGTTCATGATGTTCTTAAGGACAAAATTCTCGCAACTCCACCTTCACTTTTTCTACCAAGATTTAGGCTAGCAAAGCGTTAATCAAAGAGTGGCAAAAAGCGACAGTGATAAATCTCCGAAGAAAGCATAAAACCTTATCTACGGAACAACTTCGCTTTCCTTAGCTTGTCAATCTAACAGGGCACTATTTGCAATGCTTTCCCTCGGTGTTTGTTATTGTATTTTACCAGAAGGAATATAAATGCTGACTGGTTTACTTTGTTATACGTTATCTAATTTTTGCTCTTTATCTCAGAGAACATATTTAAAAACTAAAACAAAATTTAGTAGTTAGAAAGAAGTAGTTTTATCAAGATATCTAAAAAAACAACTAAACTGTACGGTACGGTACTCTGCTTTAACTCCAAAGAAATGTAGTTAAATCCAAATATTACACACATGACATGATTGTAACAAAATAATTGCCCATTTTCATCTCCTTTTAAGAGCTACTTTTCATTATACAGAATTATCGTCGAGTTAACCTGATAATAAAGGGTATGTTGATTTAAAGACGATTAATAAGGGTAGAAAATATTATGGCCGTGAATATTTCTTGTCAAAACAGTACATTTACCTAGCTATCACAAAAATGAAGGTACGTGCTTTCAAGTGCATAGTTTTGGTAGGAAAAAGTAGAAATAGAGGATGCTTACAACATAGTAAAAAGGCAATCTGGTAGATCTCGCACCCATTTAAATTGACGTTAGTCTTCCTTGCATCATTGCTCACTTGATTCCGTTATATGATTCTCCACAACTAGAATCATTTCACGCTGAGTCACACTACCTACATAGGGCTCGTATTCCAAGTATGAACACCTTGACCTGTAGTACAAGTGATTATACATTAATGCTAGTATAGATACCGCTATTAAAAGCGTAATGTCGGATACATTCAATCCTAGAAAACTAATGAACGTGTCTTTGTTGTTGTTTTTATTTAAACTTGAGAGCATAAATAACTTACATAAAAAGTGCACTGGAAAAAAAAGATCAAGTAGTGGAAGGAAAGAATCAGGAAGATGCTTCATCACACTATATTTCTGTTGTGCATAAACCAACTTTTGCTAGTCCAAACCGTTTCATATTTTCAAGTAAACATGACAAGTGTGAAATTTGATCACGCTCTTTATCACACGTGTAAGGTTGAAATGTGATCCAAGCAACAGAGAGAGCTTCAGGAATGTAAAGTAGATTGTATTGACTTCAAGGTGGAAGCTATTCTACGACAGACTTACCTCAATCATATAATTCTCTGCTTATCAACATAAATTAATAATAAATTAATGTTTAAAATAGTTATGAACATCTATTAGATTTATCTACTTACTTGCATGTCCTCTTTTACTGTTTTGTTATAAAGTCTCAGTTGATTAAAGTTTCCCCCTCTCTGTCCATAAAACCTACTTTTGTTTCTGGATATTACTGCCTGTAATATGAGGTATAACGGCACATTCTCGGCGTTCCATTCGTATCAAATTTCAGAGGTTAGATGATTCTCATGGTAAACAGCTTTTTTCCTTCTTTTCTTTGTTCATTACTTCGTCTTAGCCTACGTTTCCAAATACGTGACTATGAAGTGGAACGGGTTCACATAAGTAAGCCCCATTTTGACATTTATCAACTTCTCCCCTTTCTTACGATGTCCATCTCTGTCAGCTTGATTCGATTAGTGCTTGTTGCTATGGAGCATTTATAATCTTGCTTCAAACACCCTTAGTCATCGTTACCAAGATGATATTTGAAGTGTTCGATGTTTGGAATTGGAGGTTTAATTGTTGCTCTCCATATCTTTATCATCACTATATAGGAACATATTCAGCAGAGTGACGAGGAGTAGGTATTGCCACGTCTGATTAATGCTGTACCTGTATTATCTCGAGAATATAGTATGCTGATCCTTTACTGGACTTTATTTGGTTTTTTCTCTTGACACTGAAAAGATCTTTGATTTTGTTTAGTTGCACTTCAGTAACAGCTCTTCTGAAAATCATTCCTTCGTTCTTTACGGTGGCAAAATGAGCTATTCATTTAACTATTAGTTTGTGAATTTCAATGGTAGGTACGGGGTAATAATAAAGTATACCCGGTTCTACTGATCAATAAGAAAACCCAAACTAAAGCTGTTAAACGAAGCATGATGGCAAAAACACTAAACACTAGAAATCGATCGTATCTCTAATTTTTTTAAACGCTTCGATGTAACATGCATCATCAGCAGGATTCCTGTTACTTCGAAGGCTTGAAAAAATTAGCATACGATCGATTTCTACAGTTAACTTTATTTGCCATCATGCTTCGTTTAAAAGCTTTAGCTTGGGTTTTCGTATTTATAAGTAGAACCAGAATTGCACCAAGATTATCTATTGCTACAAAAACCGGTTATGCGGTTTCAGGTTCTTCATCTAACATACCAATTTTTCTTCATCAAATATCATGGACAGAATTTGTACGAAGGATTAATTCTTAGACAAAATTTTTGTTACTTAATGTGGCTGGGGCCATCACGGTTGTGTAAACATTTCTGCTTCGAAATGGCAACATTGGCAGCAACAAAGTATTGTAAATATTAGAAGTACCAAATGCTATATAATATTTTCATTTGTTCGGCTTTTGACGAAATCTTTTTGGTTTTTTTGTACCTAGGATATTCGTTTAACCGACTCTTGAGCTACTTTTCTAATCATCTCGGCTCTGTTGGAACCCTACGTTACAAACTATCACATCCCTTGATTTATACAATAGTTTTGAAGCGTTAAACTTATTGTGAAGATAAATAAACTACTTTGATCAAAGTCGATTAGAAAATGTACCTCTGTTGTACAACTTAATGAGATATGTGCATGGTAAGGTCATTGCAAATGTTTTTAATCACCTTGTTTGGCATTTAAGAACTTAGTCTGATAGTTACATTGTTACATATTAATCTTAAGAACAACCTTTGGGTGGGAGAAGTTGGAGTCGCGAGCTAAAAAAGTGTACAAAGAAAAATTGAATGATATTTTAGTTGAATATCCTAGGAACAGAGAGAAACTTGTAATGTGCAAAACGTGACAGTTGATAACGGAGGTCACATTGCATTTTATATGTTTATTAACTTTCATGAGGAGTTGTTTATTTAAGGCACTTATACAGAAATTTACAATGTGTGAGATGTGAAGGCAAGATGCGATTGGTTAACAAGAGAGGGTTCTACAGGCAATTCACATGAAACTCACGACACCTGAGACTTGCCACCATAAAATATTTGTTCTAATGTTTGGTTGTTTTAGTGTTTTCTTCTGCGTCCGTCTTTTGTTAATCAATCATACATCGTCTTCACACCTTTTCGATCCATCCGTATTCTTGTAATGAAGTCCTTGTACTGATGAGTGTCATTCGAAAAAACCTTTTTCAGCCTAAGCAATGACTTGTCTTTATTCGAAATGAGCTTGCAAAAAAAATCCAGACTTGCAGCACTGGTTCTAACAAGAGCATAGAAAACTGGGATTTCAGTAGAAAATGAAATATGAATGATGATAATCTGACACGCCAAAGAGGAATCTTTGGTTCCGACAACGTTTCGTCTCTTGTTTAGACTTCATCAGGTCTACTACTTCATTTGGGAATCAAAATTTACTCTTTGGCGTCTTATTTTAAAATTTATTGTCGGTAATTTCTTATCATACTATACAAAAGAGTGATAGTCCCTTTTTTGTTTTTTAACAGACATTAATGGAAGTACCTTGAGAAGGCTTGGGGACAATGTAGGGGAGTACAGGACAAGTAAAGATTGCCATCTGGTAGCTGAAACTAATCCGCTTGTTAGTAAGGCTGATAAGTAATATGATTGGCATAGTAATAGCTTCATATGGATAATGATCTAAGGACATGATGATCTAAAAATACAAGGGCACTTCAAATGTGGCATTGTCTATAAGTAGTATTATATTCTTTGAAGATTTAAGGTCAAATTACGGATTCTACGATGGCCAAGGGCTGATGAAGTAATCACGAACGACATGGTAAGGAGTAGGACATGTTCTGTAGACACGACTATGCACTATTTGAGAAAGATAAAAAGAATAGAATTTGGAATGGAATATGTTTGAAAATATGTTAGAGAAACTGAATGTTATGTTACCAATGTGATTCAAGCGTGTGTCCCACGGACTCCCGACGTGCATTTTACCAATTTATTTAGGTGAACTCTGCAGATAACTAACTCTTTTTCTCTAGTCCATACAATAGATCCCGATACCCCACTGGCGGACATCGACACCCAGTTATACGAACTTTTTGAGAGCAGCCTCGCTGCGCCGTGTGATTTGAGCATGGAAAGAATGCTATCCGGTCAATCATTCTGTCCGAACCCATGATAAGTTTACAAGGATGCTAGAGAACTAGAGAATTTTATCACCAAAGGGGAATAACGTAATGGAATATTTGGAGAGTTGGTTAGTGACACACAACCTTTAAACTGCGTAACGGATTAGTATGGCTAGAAGTTTTCTATAGACCCTGGTCACACCAATCGTCCCGAATAAAGGCAGAACAATGTAGTGAGAGGGTACGAAGATGCTGTAGTAAGGATACGAAGATGCTGTCATAGATGACACCTGTATTAATGACACATGGAAGGACACAAAAGCTGCCCTTGAAAAGGCGTAGAGTACTATGAACGTAAAATGTGCAACTGTGAGACACGTGTTGTGCAAGACTGTATTTGATCTTGTCATCTGATACAGCATCGACTGCCGTTTTGGCAACCAGCACTTACTTAACGTTCTGCAATTTGGTCAGGCATGTACATAACCTACGTTTATCTTTTGTATCACATCACGAGGTTGAAATCAGAAACTCAATATCCACTTGAATACCATCAATTAACAATTAGAAAGTCTCAGGTGTCATGATTTGATGCTACTCTGGGAATGTAAGTAACTGTCAGATGGCATCTTGGGAAAGCACAAAGGCATATATTTCGCAATGGACTTAGCAATTGCTGCAGGCTGGAAATAGCATCAAGAGTAGTATTGACCAGATGCAGATACGGGGAATCAATAGGTGAAAGTTAATTGCTTTTCAGGCAACAGGTTTGCAAACGGATACGAGATAACTTAATCACAACTGTGAATTGCAAAGCAAAGATGCCACTGAAGCATTAAGTCTATACCTTTCGCAACACTACAGCATCAATTTATATGGGTGACACAGTAGAAAAAAACATTAAACGGGGAGAACTATTGAAGGGCTGTTTTCTTTCAAATCTGCCTCTCTCTCCCCAACCCCATCCCCTGACTGAGAACCATCTACGGGAGTTTAAACGTTAAAAAACCAAAGTGCCATGAATTAAGTACAGTTGCATACTTGAGTATGACGAGGACTGACCTCTACATGTACACGTTTTATGTTTCCCTCGACCCTTTGCAAATGGAGGATCACAACACTAGATAATGTTGTTCAAAGCAAAACGAGTTAGAGAGAGAGTTACCTTAAAATTCCAAAGTTTAAGTCAAGCACGTTTAAACAACTTTTGTCGAAGCTAAGGTAAAACAAAGTCTATTTTGAGCAAGAACATTTTCACAATAGAAGAGTAACATACGGCGCTGTTTGCTTCTTCATATCATGCGATTATGATATGACACATTACAAGGATTATCCTAGTAAAGTTCCTCACTTCTTTCAAACTAGCGGTGTTTGTCAACGCACATGGCTATCTTGTATTATAATTCTGAGAAGCTGTAACGGCAGCTAAAATTCTAGATACTTGGCAGTGAGTAAGTAACCAGAGATTTTGACAGTAAGAGAAGAGAACCATCAGACCTAAATAAAATCATGTGGTTAAGAAAGAATTACAATGATAGTTCCTGACAAAGTAGTCTTAAGGCAGAATCTGCCTAAACCTGACCTCAGACTAAGCTTTGACATTATTGACAGAGGCATAGGGACTGCCTGCTAAGAGTGCTTTCCCAGATTAGTACTTCTCCACGCTACAGCAGCTTAATCATCGATATTTGGGTGTTTCTATTGAAGCTCATATGCTGATTTTTTTGCCACATGTACGTTGATTTTACACCCAATAGGATTATATAAGCATTATTAAAAAAAGCCCAGGATAGTAATAAATTCAGTGTATTAAACACAATTTACCATCAGTACCATGAATCGGGTTAAAACCAGAACGATACAAGGACAAAAATGTTTACTTACTTTAAGTAAATTTAATAAAGAATAGATTCTCCTAGCAACAAGTTAAATGCTACTTCTAAATATTCTACTGCTTTGCAGAAATTATACAGACCATGGAAAAATTTTTATTTCATATAAAACTTAAAAGAGCTTCTTGTGCCTCAGATTCATAGTAGCCCAACTAAGAATCTAAATTATTAAATTTGACAGCTCCTGGGTAGCAATTTTCGGGGGTTCGTGGTTGCTATAGTAACCTTATTTTTGAATTGATTGCAGATTTACGACATTTCAGTATTTAATGAAACGAACTGATATAAAAATTCGTTTTCTTACCTAAAGGATCGCAATTACTTTTTTATTCTCTTACGCAGAAATATTAATCGTTAGCACTTCTTAGAAGGAATTACACGAACATTAAAAACTTTAGACCCGACCTCCTTCATTCTAGAGATTAGTCAATTCTTGCAACTGAAGTGGGAAGCAACTAGCCTTTCTTTGCACTTATAGTTGACCTTTTTCTACATCGTGTTCTATGCACTCATCTTGCAACTCTCGTCCTGGTCAATCCTGAAGCCTCATCTAGGAAGTGTCACACATTTGAAGGGTTCATGTTGTATTGTCGTAATGACGACTCTGTATGCACTCCGTACGCAGTGCTAGGTAAATGTCAATGAACGTGAACCATAACGTTATGTAAGATTATTGGGATTCTGCAGTTTAATTCAAGTAAGAAAAAACACGATTCTTTGAGAAATTCCTTAATGGTTACTGTGGAAATTTGTTGTACTCGAACCTTTTTTAAAACTAAGGTTGCTACTTGTTAAGCGCATCTTCTCTATTTGTTTACTTGTGTGTATGTTTGTATGTGTGTACTTGTGTACGTGTGTACGCGTGTATGTGTGCATTTGAGTATGTGTGTATAACGTTTCGCACATAAAAGCAAGATCTAAAAAAATTCAAGATTCCAGACTGCAACCAGAATTGCAAGCTTACAAAATCACCAGTCTCGTCGCAATGGTAATCACAATGGCGAGTTCCATTGCATCGGTAATGTGGTAGGCTTTGATGCTCGTTCGAACTTTAATCCTGTTAGCAGAATTAAACAGACTAAAAAGTTAAAAAACAATAAACTTGGCTGCCTCAAAATTAAGACTTAATAACCCTCAATGACCCTCCCCCCCAATGATAAAGCTTCTGCTGACTTTTTATAGCTTGGAAACAATCCAGAACCAATTTGGATGTCCTGTATTTTCTGCTTTTATCGGATACAAGTATTAGAAGGAAAGCATTTTGGTTTCTATAATCAATAGTTTTTCAGAAGTAACTGTTACAATATGAAATGAGACAAATATCCTTGATATTTCTTACAGTCAATTATTTGGTAGAAAGAAAACAGAAGACACTATGTGGGTACAGATAATGGAAATATGCTCTTGTTAAAGATACGTGTCGCAGTAAGCAGGGATACATTTCTCCTGCATTAGAGATTCTCAATAGCCTTCTGACTATATGGAGCAAACAAACCAATTTCATACGGCCATAAAATTCTCAAATCTCAAATTAACTTTTTAAAGTTCTTGTTTACATACAAGATGTCAAACATTTATGGAAATGGGTACATTTTCTTAGAGATGAATGATGTTCTTGCAAATGGTGAATGATTGGCAACTAATTTAAAGTGAATATATCATGCTCACTTATAGCACCTGCACTCTTTTCTATTTTCTGGGATTGGATTCGCCATCACGAGTATCTAGTTTGTTGGTTTTAATATACCATGTTATCAGCCATTGGTCTGAAATATTTGATAAAAATTTTAAACATGTCATTTGCGCTAAATATACTCTTTTCATTTCAATCTTTTTTTGCATTTCACTGCTTGGACTTATCAGATACAATGTTTTAAAATAATTCAAATCCTACAGTTGAGGGAAAATTGGAAGGTAAAATAGCAGTGACTAGCGAAGAACATGCGCACACTTTTCTGTTCGGAAAATATTTAAGAATTCTTATCCTACACCATAGAAGATGGCACTTGCTGGAACATGTCAATGTACATGAACTGTAATAAGAACTTATTGTATTGTAACAAACAATTATTTTCTATTCAGAATAAAATAGAAATACCCATGTTAATTATTGATTTTTAATTTGATGTTTGCCCAAAGAGTGACGAGTCGAGAAAGCCTCTCATTATTGCTGGTGGCCTTTTGTTTTGTTAAAATAAGACCAGCATGTTACCAGTTGAAACAAACATGACCTTACTCCTTTATATTAACTATCAACATAAAACCAGCTATGGTGAAGCAAATAACGCAAATATAGCATATTTCTTTCCTATTTGTAGTATTACGGGAAATTGTTTTTATCTTTACAATTATTTATATTCAAGTTTCCTTTACCATCAATTCACTGTGAACTCACATTTCGTTTCATAAAAGCAAGCAATGTGTTACATTCATTAGGTAACTCATACAATGCTCCTGTAACAAGAAACGTTTTAAATGAAATCTTTAACACTGCATGTTTTGAGGCCTTATCTACATCCCTTCATCTACATCCTCAGACGGTAAATAAAAAATAAAATTTTGATCACTACATTCTCGATTCCCAACTAAATGAGTAGCTTGGAATGTGCTGGGCATCCAGAAAATGTGCATATTTGGAATAAAAAGGTGAGGTTGAAATGAGAGGGGGGTAGAAAATCTGAGATTTTAAAGTACATGTGAAGGCTGGAAAATTGGCTAAATCAAATGTAAAAAAAGGTTTCTTCAGATGTTCCGAAATTGATGCATTTATAAGAGCATAAAATATGAACTCATTGTGCCAAAACTATTATAAAGTATATAAAGGGATCAAATTATCTGCATTCTTGCAGAGATGATGTGAACTCACCGCACAACTAGTAGGCCATTTGATGCAATAGAGTAAAATACTATCAATGTGATTTTTGGGATAAGGGCGAGGGCAAACAAAATGCTATCAAAGAATCTATAGTAAGACTAGGAAATCCGGAAATAAAGAATAAAGATAGAAACCGGGAAGCAATCCTATTCTGGAGTGGAGAATAAACATTCAGTGCAAAGGAAAGAGTGATAGTTATAAGATTTAGAATAAAAAGAACCGGTAATCCGCTTCGTACGAATAATGTACGAAGACAACCCTACACTTCCGAATGCTTGTAAATTCTGTTATTTTTAGAGGGAGTTAAATAGTGGAGGGACGAGAAGCACAGAGGAGAAGTAGAGACTTCCCACTAATACCATATGCTATTTTCGCCTCTTTCGCCATATATTTATTCCTCAGGGAATTAAATTAAGATATGCAGAAGAAAGCAAAACTATGATGTAAATTAGACAAGATGATTACTAGCAGTAGCTCCTAGCCATCTCAATGTTAAGTTAGACATACATTTGAAGATGGGATAGTAAAATCTACATATATTTCTTAGCGCATGTGCCGAGAGTAATTCTTTACTTCTTCTTATCACCTTTTTACAATTTAACTAAAGTATGTCATATTCGGACAAACGTATGGACAACATGATTCTGAAGTCTCGTTTACCAGCAAATGCACACTCACTCGATTATTGATCTTGATATCAAACCCAATTCTTCTGCATAAGAAGGGTCATGCTTAAAGGTTGGTGCTCAAAAAAGATATAGAAAATTTCCGCTAAGGCAATACAGTATAAATCAAGTAAGGAACTTGGTAAAAAGTGTAATGAAGGAACTGAGGGCTATAAGAGTGACCTTTGAAGATGAAATCACTGTAGGAAAATATATGTCTATAAATTTTAGCGATAAATAATATTAAAAGATTTACAGTAGAAAATTTAGGCAGGGGTCAATTGTGGTAAGAGAATACGTATGATTTATAATTTATATTCTATTAACCGTGTCCGATTCAAAGCTGCCAATAAAATTGCATCACTCACAATAAAAAAATGTTTACATTACATACTTAGTAAAACCTGCAGGCTGTGAACTGTTCTTGTGCGTTGCTACCCCCAATTTTACCAAAGATGAACAATTTATAGGCCATGCTTCATAGCCATATCAAGGTATTCTAGGCATATGGTGGCACACTCAGTCTACGCGTAAGGACATATTGAGAATTACATTCCTTGCCGCGGGAAAGCTACAGCATATGTTAATGAATTAAATTGGTAACAAGTAAATAGTACGCACTGTTTTACGTATTATTCCGGGGGGAGAAGGCCAAGTCGGAAAGTCAGCAATTTTGCGTATAGCAGCATTTGACGCTATGTATTAGTTATTGCTAATGCCATTTCACCTAGATGCCATGACAGTTATTGATGTTTGGCATGGTATCACACAAAAATGTTTCTACATAGCAATCGACATATTGGGCATCCTGATTCTGCCAAAGGTCTGGGCACTAACAAAGCATAGGAAGTATTTTCGGGGACGAACATATGTTGTTGTGGAAGAACCTTGTCATTATTTTACGTCATTGGATTGCAAATACGTACATGGGCCCCTTAAAAGGGGTGGTTACGCTTTGAAAAATATAATCTTTTTAGGTAACAATCAGACAATCAAGTAACGGATTCCTCATTTTGTGCCTATTTTTAATTCATTGTAGCCAGCATGAAAATATGTTCTCCATTATAACGTGTAGATACTATTAACTCCGTAAACTGATAGTATAAAAACATGAAGTAGTATATCTTGAAATGATCAAAACCGCACTGATTTTCTATCTTTAAATGCCATTGTGCACCGTGTAAGCTTTTAATTTATGTTTCAAGTGTTTTAAGAATTCAGAGCACGTCTGAGATGTTTTAAAAGAAACATGAGATGATAAACTTTAAGAAAGACCCCGTATGCCAAGAGTATCAGGAGTGCTTTAACTGTAGCTTTGACCTGACAAGAAATGGCAAAGGTTTTTCCTCCTGTCAATGGATTGTATTTCATCACCTGCTACTCTGAGGGTTGACTCTCACATTTCCGAAACATGGTTGCACTTAAATAGATAACACCGTATGTGAAGTGGGTTTCTAAGAAATAGTGTGTAAGGTTTACTTAGCACGTTTGGGTAATCCATAAAGCTACCACTTCTTATCAAAAGAAATTGAAAGCTTTATGACTGGGGGCAAAGTAGGTGTGGGAGGGGGCTCTGGGCAGGTGTTGAGGATTCCAAACAGGGACTTTCGCCACTTCCTGGATAACCATTTATGATAACGCTCTTCTAGTGGTTTTCTTGGTGGCATACTCAATTTCGAGCGTAGCCTATTGCCCGGTCAGAGTGAGCAATGTCCTGGGCAAATTTACAGGGGTGGTCTCCCGTTGCCTTCTCCAACCGATAGTCTTTATATCGTGCTATGCAGATTCGAACCCAAAACCTCTGCCATGCGAGTCTAATTCTTAACCATGGCGACTAAGTTGTTAAGCACAGCTATGTGTTTTACTTCTCTTAATCACTTTCACTGTCAACATTCTGAATTGTGGAATGAACAAAAATCTATATAGGTGACCGACTGAGTATAATAAAACCAGTTTGTTGTCTAATGAGAAACAAACAGAATTAGAATATGGGATAAAAACCTTAATGATGGATACGATTCAGTGTCATATCTCCTAGAGCCGTTACCTCTGCCTGGGATGTTTGATCATAGCTTCCTATCACAGCACTCAATTATGCATGCACATCTGTGATTCGTCATCAAACTGAAGAAAGAGATTTTTTCCTCGAAAAATGCCATGAATGCAAATTAGTGTTGTCTTTGAAATATACCGGTTTTGGCATTGATAATAATAGCTCTGGATATCTATTATCTAAAAAATCCATTTAGTTGCCCAAATTTACAGTTCTAAATATATTCAAACAACACTTTTCTCATAAGTTAAATATATAAAGAATGGCTAAGCATACAAAACGTGGCAGCTGAAGAACGTGAAACAGATAACGATGGCTATATGTTTATCTTTGGATGGATAGTTAGATCATTGAGGTGTCAATATAGTGTCTGAGGCATGTCTGAACGAATTCTTAATAGAAATGTATTTAAGTTTTGCAGTCAATAAATTGTAGATGATGGAGCTTGACATTCGGCCTTACTAACTTTTTATTTTGTTTTAAGGAGCAGACGGGATCATTGTACGAAATACTCCATGCAACCGCGTTTTTCAAACTACTTCTATAATTCAGTCAAAAAATATAATTCCTTTTATTGATTCCCTCTCATTTTAATATAGGAAGGAGTAGGCCTATTTGCATGTTACGCTCTGGGAGCGCAAAAATAATTTCCTTTCAAACTTTTTCTCGCGCTTCCATATCTCTTTTTTCCTAAGTTATGACAGTGAGCCCCTAAAAGCAAAGACGTCTTTGGTAATGCGTGATTAAATGCTCCGTTTGAAGATCAACCCTTAGCAAGTTTACATGTCTCTTTATCTAGAAATTTGAATAGCGAGCAAAGGATCCTGATCCAAGGCTCTTGTTACTGCAATCAAAGCCGTCTTTATGAACATCACTAGATTGCACCATTCCTTTTGGGTTCTTCAATTTTTTATTAAGTTCTAAGACAGTAGCTGTCTTTTATTATGATCACAGCAGCCAGCAATCCACAACAAAGCTATCTTTCCTAAGATACTCAGCATTTTCTGTAACTCGGTGTCAAATTAAACTTTCTTTCAAGAAAGCACATCCTTGCAATTGCCAGGCATCATATTGCATACTGAGTCCACTCCTAAAACACATTCGTTTGCATATATAGTGACCCTTTATTATCTGTAGCTTTGAATTCTGTCCCTAGTTATTACGCCCTTCATTTCAACATTAAAACCTGACAATTGACAAGAGACATTTCTCAAAATACACGTTCAGTAATGCCTTCTAAGTAGTTGATCGCTTATTACAAACACCAGAAAAGGAGGAGGGTGATCATATTTGGTACTTATCATTCTGCTGTACAAGACCTAAATGATGGAAACTCAAAAGTTAACTTGTCCCTCAATGCTGACCTAAAACAATGGACATCTTTTCAAAGAAGCCGAATACTTTTAATAAATAACTAGTGAAACTAATAAAGCAACCTAGGAATCTATATTCTGTATATTTCTGGATTATGTTTTCTCGGTTTGAATTTTTTCAGCAGTAGCATTTCGCATCTCAAAACTACCGTTCTTATCGTTCTTTTGGCAATGCTATGATACCTCTCACGAAATCTGTCATCCTATTCAGCTAAATATGGCGAAGCATTAGCATGCAAACAGTACGTTCCAAGTAGATTCGTAAAAATACAAAACATTTCCTCATAAACGCATTCAGAACTCCCACTCAATAGCACAACATGTTTAAAAGAAGACTTACCTTCCCTTCCACTCCCTGCTGCTCTGTGATTTGCGGCAATATCCTTGAATTTTGGAGTGGTTTGCACCGAATCCAACAGTCAAAGGAATATTCAACGACAGGAAAGTCTGAAGACATAAATAGGTAATATTACAATCTGTAAAGCGCGACGTAGATCATTTGTAATAAGATCAATCCTGTCAGGTGTCAGGTAGCATCACGGCTTACTAATGCTGAATTTCTTTGAGCCTTGTTTCCAAATTGTCTTAAGGCTGCTGTGGACTGGATGTGTCATCAAAACGAGGCACTTTTGAAGTGATTTTAGGGGTCAGATTCGCTTAGGATCAAATGTCGCCAGCATCGTTTCATCTCAGCCAGACCATCAAGAATTCATCTCACTATTTCCAGCGAATGAGAAAGTACAAAGCAAACATGTGAGTGAAAGGTGTCCACTGTTAATCCAGAGAAACAAAAGTAGTAGATTTGCTCAGCTAAAGAGAAAGGCAGACAATTTTTCAGGAGCTCAGAGCTGCAAAGGAAGCGCTCTAGAGTAATCAAGGTTTTTCTGAAATTGTAAACATTTGTGTTTAATTTGGCCAAAGTTCTCTATTCTTGGGAAGACATTTAACAGATTGAGGAATGTAAATTGACTTTGTCGTTCCATCACCATGGTGACAAGCAATAGTAATAGAGGCTTTACGCACTAAATAAAGTCAAGGGCCTGGACATCAGTCTCTCAAGATGTAGAGAACGCAGCGCACTTCACTTATAGTACCTGCTGAAGTTACTCTCACTTTCCTCGCTGTAATAACTTTGCGAATTATTGATGACGTTAACCTTCTATCGACTGTAGCCCTAGTCAAGACACGTTTTCATCTGTTCTACTCACAAATTAATACGGACTGAGTGATTATACTCGAAATGGTCCTCTTTGTCTACAGGTTGTTTCAGAGTTTAATGGCTCTCTACGCGATTTGCCATTATTCTTGTCACCACTGAGTAAGTCAACGGCGGCAGATCTGTATGTGGAACGCCAAAAGGGAGAGAATGAGTTGATAAGGAACTGAGATTCCGCCTTTTTAGTCATATTGGAAAAACGAGATAACACAGCAAACCGACTATGAAGTAAAAAACAATGAAAAATTTATACTCGTATCTGTGTGAACGTTAACTGATATTTTTGGATTGCTCGCTTCATTTTTCGGGGACGGTATACAATTTAAAATATCTCTTTTTGAATTTGTACTGACGCTTAGCAAAATATTTTAGAGCAGAGGGGCAAACTATCATTCATAAATTTCAACAGCTATCTATCTAAATAGGCATCCAAAATAGGACTGTTTTGATCATACTATTTGATAATGCTCGACTACAGGATGATTCACTTCAACTTTCTTTAACGGTTGATAAGAAACTTTAGGTCTATAATTATACATGAATTCACGATTTATCAGTTTTATATGGCTGTTTGCGAAAGTGTAGGCATAACGAAAGTCATTCATGAAAGTCATAGGTAAAGAAACCAGCATGGTGCAAGAAATCAGGTAAGTTTGGTACTTGGCTTACAGATGACGATATCCGTAAACTACTCAATGGTTAAAATTTCTCCTGCTTGAGATCAAACAATGCAAGATTATGACAGCTTCTGCAAATTATATTCAAGGCCCATCCTGTTAATGTAGTATAAACGAGAGAAGTTGAAACTCTTGTGAGACTTATATGTACTTACAACCCTGGACAAATAGAAGTTATATTTTTACTAAACTAAGTGAAATTTAATAAATCACGCAAGACACTTGCAACATGAAAGGGGTTGCCATTCCTGGTATTGTTTGTTGTTTGGGGCTCTTCCCATTAGCAGCAGGGAGGTTTGCAAGCAAGTCTTCAAAATGATCTTTGTCAATCTTAGCAATATTTTGAAACGGGGGTTGGGGGAACTTGTACATTTTAAAGTCCAGAATTGTAGCTTTATCTCTTTTTATTATTCCGGTTAATGTCCCTAGAGACACGGTTTAGTGATAGAGCAGATTTTCGTGTTGATAAAAACTGTCGAGCACTACGATCCACTATGATAATCAAAAAAGTCGTTTTCCCTCCTTAACCGATTATTCTTGAACTTTATTCTGCCATGCAACCATTTATTCTGCAGTAGGCTTGCTTTAAAAAGAATGTGTTGACAGATCAAAGATACTTTTTATAAATAAGACCTACGTAGTTATCATTATTGGGGGTAGTGGGATATTTGGGGTGATCAGGATGGTTTTTATCTGAGATGTCTTTCAAAGTGCTATTTGACTTCCTTTTCGCAAAAAAATATATAGAAATTTGATTGCACAGAAGTACAAACCATAGGCAAATATGTGAGGATAAATTTGTAATCGATAACATGCCACTGTACTGATACAAAGAGCAATGCGATTCGCGATTTAGTTCTGTAATCAAAGGGGGAAATATCAAGATTTAAACTGTATATAGCAGCGTACTCATGAAATTCGGAACGGGATTCTTTGAAGCAGGCCAAGCCCAAAGGTATTGATGTGTCGCCTTGTAAGAGCTGCTCTCGCAGAAAATGGAGCATTTATCTCTGTGAAGGCATATGTAAGCTATTTTCTGGCAGCGGTCACACACTGTCATACTGCAGTAATAGAATAAAAGGAAAATTAATATTTTTATAATTTTTAATCACTTGTGCATCACCTGTGCATCAAGGCTGTGCTTTTATCTGTGAATGAAGAAATTGTTTCCACCCCACGGGTTTTTGAGAGACAGTAGACAAAAATCCTGTTTAATTAAGTGTTTAAGTATCAAGGGTTACTTACAACCTTCTTTAACATTCTAAGATTTATTGCTATAAATATATCAACTTCAACAGAACCACTGTGCCATCGAATAACAAAAACATTCAGGGTAAGGAATCTTTTAAAGTTTGTACAAGTTAACACTGTATCATCATTTTGCCTTATAAACACTTCTTCTACTACCTCACCCTGCGTGACTCTGGTACGTCTTACAAACAGTAGCAATGACCTAATATTGATTTTATATTTATAATCGAAGTACCTCTAAGACCTGTTCGAACTAAGATCTACCGGGGAACCTTAAATACAACATAGCAAGCGTGGTTATCAAGGTACCTAGAACATTGAATGTACACATTCCCTTGTCTTTTATCGAAATTATATATATATCATCTGAAGTATGGAAACATTTGCATGCAATAATCACTAAAACTACTTTATCCCCAAAATGGTTACTTCGTGAGGAATTTAAGCTTCTGTATATTATAAATTTCGATATAATCGCGGGTTTCGTTACGATGCCCCACCCCCGGTTACGCAAACTCAAGTATTGAGATGCACTGCATTTGTACACAAGTTTGAATAAACCACTACTCACAAAGGCTGTACAATTAAGTGGCATACTTTGATTGCTTTAACGGATGATACTTCAAATTTGCCACAAATTCGCTCATCCTTGAATTCGTGACAGATAATGAGCAGCACAGAGGTGGTTTAACTTGAAGTTTTTATTCAGATATCAGCAAGGAGCGTGCAGAAAGCCTGTTCTTGCAATAGGTCAATTGAAATGACTTAATCTTCCTTACAGCGCTGTCAATCCCAGACAATAAGTTTTGAGTACTTTGTTACGTCAAGAATAAGACATAACACACAATCTAGAAATTCCGTATGGTTGAGTCAGATGATGAATTGCAAACTTTGCTAGGATCGCTTCATCGTTGTATGGAGTTTATGGAATAGTGCTAGAATGAATCAGATTTTCATCTAATATCAAACCATAGACTCTCATGCCTTGCAATAAGAAGGATGTTGCATTCAACAAAACATGGGGACGGAGTAACCACATTTAAAGCCTTTTCTTTCGTTGTATAATTGTCCTCTTTTTTGGCTTTCTTGGATCTAGTGATGTGTCTACCGTGATCTCTGACAGTACTAAGCAATGAATCACTTGTCTGTGTTAAATATTGAGTCTACAACTTGAATAATAAGTTTTTCTTTCTGTCATTTTGCACTTATTCTGTGAGACGAATATTGCGATAGTAAGAAAAATTTGCAAATAGTTTTTCATTTGCCTTATTAGGTACCAAAATAGTCATGTTTGTGCTAAATTCACAAATTATTGATAGTGTAGGTAAACAATTTAGTGCAAACTTAAATATACCGATTCCCCATTTGAAAGGGCTTAATCAGATAGCAAATGGCATGGTCCGATGTCATTTATTTTAAAATCCATGATATCCCCTTTATTGATATAAGAATTTTAAGAAAACAATGTATGGCTGGTCTCAAAAATATGTGTTGTCTAGAGAAATCGGGTATGTTATCAACGGAGTTCTCTTAGCTCAGACGGAGGCGCCCATGCCGTGAGTGCGTTTATCACATGTTCGAATCCTGTGGGTGACATACTTGCTACTCCTCTTCTTCTTTCAAATTAAGTAAACCTTGCTTTTTGCAGTTGTCAAGGACAGCTTCCTATTATTTGTTTAAAGCCCGATTTTAAAACCACGTTGGTGCGAATTTTTCTTTAAATTTTCCAAAATTACTTTTTTTATATTTGCTTTTATTATCTGAGAGTCATTGTAAGAGCGATCTAGAATTGTAATTACTTGAACAGCTTTCGCCAAAATTCTGACAGCAACTTAACCGGCTATGTGCGCTTCTCTTTAGGTTGGACACAATGTTAGCGAGTGACCTGAAAGCCCTGTCGATAGTTAGTGACAATTTCGTGACTTGTGAAAAACTGGTAACGTATCGAAAAATGGATAACCTTAGGAGAACTTCTCAGGTGTAATGCTGTTGGAATATTTACTGCTGAATTCTCTCCAGAAATGTTCAGCTGAACTTTTATATAGAATATAGACATATACTAAACACCCTGGTTTTCCCAATTGCAATGTATGGCAGTGAATAATGGTTCTTTAAAAAAGTCTGACGAAAAGAAACTGAACTCATTTGAGTTTTGGTGTTTCAGAAGAATCTTGAGAATTAGTTGGAGGGAGAGAAAATAAATGACTGGGTACTTCAAAAAATTGGCAAAACTACTCTAATGAACAGCATAAAAAAGGAAGCTGTCTTTCATTGGACACGTAGCGAGAAGCAAGGGACTCGGAAACGTCATCCTATCAGACATGATCAGTGGAACGCGAAGACGAGGGAGACCACGACGAAAGCTGGAAAATGACATCCTAGAAATTGCGAGAATTTCGATGGCTGTACTGCTCCGAAATACGCAGAACAGTAATTGTTGGCGTAGGACCATTGCGGGTGCCACGGCGGATCAGCCATGACCCTTCCGTCGATGATGATGATGATCTGAAACTGCCTGTTTCCCAAAGTACCAGATCTGTAGTGTATACAGTTTTTAAACTAGAGGTATTTGAACCTGAAACACCTGTCTTATGTCGGTTGTGAAGTTAAAGGAAAACTTTGGAAAACTTTCGTCACTTATCAAATGTTTTTGAAAGCACGATTTGACTCCAGATATCTAAAGGCAACTCTGTAACAGCCTGTTTCCCAAAGTACCAGATCTGTAGTGTATATAGCTTTTAAACTAGTGGTATTTGAATCTAAAACATCTCTCCTACGTCGGTTGTTGAATTTAAAGGAAGACTTTGGAAGGTAGTCGAATGTATCCGATTAGGGCAACTGTTCCTATAGTAAGCAAGGTTTTTAGACATTTACGCAAACTGCTTTTGATTTTTATACTGGTATCAATTGGTTGATAGAAAAAATAGGGGAGGAAATCGTTTGCTGTTTAAGTCGTTTATTGGCGACTCTTTTGTTCTACTGTTCCAGAACGTTGTGTTTGTAAAAATTAAACTATGACGGCTAATTCATCATAAAAGAAAAATTATACACGACGGCAAAAGGCTATGACGGCATTTGTTCAAGTGGAGATACACTAACGTGTAAGGTGTAGTTCTGGGTGTGTCTGCCACTCACGTCATTTTGCTTATGAGAAGTAAACAGAGTCCCATTCAAAGACCAGAAGACTATGACGTTCGCAAAGTTATATAAAGACAGTTGCTCTTGAATTTCCCTTCACTTGTTTGTGGGGAGGCCTGAAGATAACTTCAGTTAAAGTTCTCGGGTCTGTCTCCTGAAGCAAACGCTCACGTCGCCTTTTTGAAAACCGTTACTCTTTTACACCGAGGATCGAATCAAGTCTCGAAAGAAATCTTCTTACCGACAGCTATTGAAGCCTAAAGCCGTCATCAATGAACAGTCTATAGAAAACTATTGTAAGCAAATAACTGATTATTGTACGTATTAGGAATTTATTAATTTATGTTAAGAACAATTACTACATTTGTCTCGTTACTGTTTCGTTCGCTTTCCGCCACTAGACGTTTCACCCTTTGCGACAAGGGATACACAAATTACGTCAAAAATAAGAGAATAAACTTTCCCTCAAATTACAGACTAAAATCCGAATGCAGTAGGTGCTCATATTAAATCACTGCTGACACCAGACGTTGACTTGAATTTACCGAGAATTAGGGGGGTTTTGGGGAAAGGTGCCTTTGCCAAGGGTATTATGCGGAGGAAAAATGATGACGTCAAAAATAAAATGTTTTGGAAATAGTACGATTTGACTACAGATATATAACGGCAACTCTAGAATAGGCTGTCTCCCAAGGTACAAGATCTGTAGTGTATACAGTTTTTAACTAGAAGTGTTTTAATCTTAAATATCTCGGCTCAAAACTCTGTTGATATTCCTTTGATCCTCACGTTAGGACCCAGCATGAAATTATAAGGCTTTGCTAGAGAGCTTTAAAACTTTGAAAGCTGATATCTCGGTGTTGGGAAAGAGTATTACTCTCAATTTTGGCCATTGACGTTCTTACTAATCGGGCAACATGAAAATCGAGCATTTTGTCCAAAATTCAAACATTTTCAAAATCGTGACGTCACACGTTCCCTCCGCATAACCTGGTGAAGGGCAATAGAGCTCACAGTCCTTACACATCATGAGTCGAAAGGCTTGACAAGGAATTGAAACAAGATCGCCCTGATTCGAATCCAATACCATTGATGATGAATCGAAACTTGTTATCACTCAACAATGATTGCTTTGAAAGTTTTGATCGTAACACGACCGTACCTGGAATAAAACAGTAGTGGCATAATGATAGAGTGTCAGACTCACACTGCGAGGGTCGTGAAATCGAACCGACCCTGAGCTTGCCTGCCACGATCCAGGAGGTACTGTGTTCTGTCATCTGCTCTCGTGAAGTGGGAGACTATGTTTTGAGAGATACGACAGAGGGGGGAGGGGACTACATGTATGAATAGCAAGAATAGCAAGCATTAAATAGCATGAAAAGTAAGCATAAAAGGTAAGCGTGAATAAATTGTCATTCGAAAATGAAAAAGTAGCCCGTTCCTAGTAGTGTCTTTGGCCTTGATCAGGGTGAAAACAATGA
>JAAAKL020003424.1:2995-23206 GCA_010016065.2 Carybdea cf. marsupialis auct. non (Linnaeus, 1758)
AGCTAACAAAGCACCACTCTTCCATTTTCATATACATCATCAATAACACATCCTGTAATTTAATTACAATGACAGCTGGAATGAAATATTATATTACAAATAAATATCAGCCCAAAAATTTTCTACAGTAACATTCACTAACTCGAACATCACTAACTTTCGTCAGCTCGAACAGAATTTTTAAAACCTAGCCAATGTCATATTGATTGGCTCTGATTATCTGCTTTCTGATTAGAAAATTCATTGATTCTAACTAAGAGCTTCTTTCCTTACTTGCCCCAGTTAGTGATTGTTTACTGATTTTAAACAAGGAACGTTCTCCAAATTGTTCTTCAAGTTGTCACCATATTAGAGAATGAAAAGACCTACATACCACCTCCTTTGACCATATTGACGAACTCTAAGGGTTAAGAGAAACATAAGAAAGAGTCAAAGATCTAATTTCTTTCAACAATGTTTAGGAGGAAAAAAAATCAGCAAATACTGTAAACAGGAGAATACCGCAAATATTCAATTTACGTATCCAAAATGGATTTTGTAGCCAGCGGTAATTTGAAGAAAAACGTATCAATTTACTACCTACGAAATGTTACATAAAATATTTTCAAAAACACAATTGTCTACTACTGTCTACAAAGTATTTAAAGAGAGCGAGGAAAAATAATAAAAAAAGCCGTCCCAAATTAAGGCCATTCAACATTCAAACTTTTGTCGCTCTTATCAAGACTATGGGACAAATCAACTCGAATAGGGAGTTTCTTGAAAGTGGGGGCTATTTCTGTAAAGAACCTGAATTTGTTTCTTCTTTGATTGGAGGGCTAAGTGGAAAACGGGGAGATTTTTGGAGTATTTATTGAAAATCTATGAATCTTCAGCCTACGCCATAAACATTCAACATTATGGGATACGGTTCTATCTTTGGTTCTTAAACTTGTATCATAAGCTTTAAGAAAATTGCTACCGCTACGGATGCGTACTATTAAGCGGAACTTCCCTCGTGGAAATGCTACTACTTTCAGAGCTCATAATTTTCCCCCTTCTCCACTAATCTGATATTTCATTGATATTTTCTATTTAATTTTTCTTTTCAAATGTTTGAATTTTGCATTAGTTAGCATTCGAAAAGATTCAAATACAACCTTTTATCCCAATGTCATTTCAAGACATTTTGAGGAAAAGTAATTACGTTTCACCTTTTTTCCATGTGCACTGTTGCTACAAACATGAACCAAAATCATTCTAGTCAAAGTGCGTCACGGTTCGTTGTAAATTGAAGTCTATTTCGTTTCAATGAGTTCTAACAATACTAGCATTTTATTACAATCATTGTTATGAAACAAGAAAAATATCAGTAGGGATTCAGGTCCTTACGTCAAAGGTAAAGCGGGAATGAAGCCGTGGATAATTTCATGCCTGGGCATTAATTGTAGATTGGAGTACTACGATAACTGTATGAGACAGTACTGTATAAGTATTGAAGTCTGGGGACAGTCGCCTCTGTATCCGATTCCACTTTCTTCAGGTTATTACTATTATGCTCCCGATGACACACAGAAAATTCTATCTATAGTAATCGGGCAGATGTTTCCACCTTTTCTCGTCAAAATGAGCTACAAAGACTTTAAAGTTTTAGATGTCGTCAAGGTGACACATTGGGATGTTTTGGGTACTAAAAATTTCAAACAACAACTGTTTAGGAGGAAAATACATTTTGAAATTTCATGCCATCACAATGTATTTGTGGTTTGCTGAGGTGGTGATTAGATCATATCCATCTTGTATATTGATACCACGAGTTATAGGATGTGCAAGAAGCGATTGTTATGTCAATGGGTAAACCTCCACACCATCTCATAAAAGAACACATACAGCACCAAAATCTCCTGCAGCGTTTCTAACAGACACTTCAGATTTTAATCCAATGCTTCTTGGAAAGCTGGGTAAAACAAATTGTCCATATAGCCATGAACACCAATGTAATTTATAGCTGGTAATGAGTAACTCAACAAGACAACATGTGTCTTTTATCTATGTCGTATTCCGATTTGTTCAGATATCATCTCATGTCATCATGTATTCTATTGCTAGACATTATTAATCCTACATGATAACGTACTTTTCTTTAGCCATTAAAAAATATTATTTCCTAGTTTTGCTCGGTTATGTTATTAAGCCAAGCCTCCTCATGCGGAACCACGAGGAGAAAAAGTTTGCTGGATTTTAAAAACAAATATCATTTTGGCAGAAAGATGTGATAATTTCAAGAAATTGATCCCTACTTTTCAAAAATATTTTCAAACATATTCTGAAAGAGAACTGGATCCTTCTGCTAGTTTCACATTACATATTCTACGTTGGTTTACCGTGCTTTGAGAATTGCCCTGTACAATTCCATACATATTACAAAACCAATTAATTTGTTCTCTATCTGTAAAATACTATCCTTACCTTCATAATCAATATGCCCATCCCCATCTTTGTCAAACTCCAGAACTAATTCATTGATTTCTTCCTCAGAGTAATGTTCTCCCATTTTACCAAGGATATCTCGCAGCTCCTGGCCATCGATAAATCCATTACCGTCAACATCAAAAACCCTAAAGGCATCTTTCATCACTTCTTCATTGTTGCTGTCCTTCATCTTTGTGGCCATAAGGCATAAAAACTCCGGGAAGTCGATGATTCCATTTCCTGACAATGAAGATATTTTGACTCTTAGCTTTTAAAATGCAAACCATATTGATATACATTAAAAATGTACATGTACTTATAAAGATATGCAAAGTGGAAAGACAAATGGATAACGAGCAGCTATGTGAAAACCCGAGTCCCCAAAAGTGGAGTATATGAGCCACGAACTCGCACAGCAATGTGTTGGAGACCCTGTAGAAAGAGCATACATCCAATAATGAGTTAAAGGGATATAGAAAGAACATATATCAACATAGACGTAATGGAATAACAGAAGAAAGCAGGTAAGGGAAACGATCTAGGCACATATAAATGAGTTGAAAACATCTATGATGGATGGAAAGTGTTGATGAAGATGTGTAACAATCAAAGCAAGTAAAAGTTCAGATGAAGAGAGAAGTAAAATTTTTAGGAAGAATAAATAAGCCCCAGGTTGACTATCTCATGTAGATCTGAGGAAAAGCTCGAGAGTTTGTTTAAATGTCATATTTTGTCTTTGAAAGTTATATACATAAATAATATATATATACATGTAGCCGTGGTCTAGTGGATAAGTTTCTGACCTTCAGATCTAGAGGGTTAAGATGGTCAGGGTTCAAATCCCGGAAGAGCCATTGTTGATGTAAGGAAGGGGATCCGGTCTCAAAGTGCTCTATGCTCCAGTAACAAGACCTATGAAAATGGGCACTGTCAAACCCCATGTATGGGACAAAAGACGTTAAACGTAGAGAAAAAAATATAATAAACATACGTATTCAAGCAAATGACAATATAATTAAACTAATTTTCTAAAGGGATAAAAAGAGGATGTGGTATCTATTCATAATAATACCTAAGGCAAAGATAAAAGATGCTAAATACAATTGGGAAAGTTTATTGTCTATTAAAACCTATTTACATTAAACCTGAAACAGCAATAGGAATATATTGACTAACAACAATTGATACCGGTTTTTTATCAAAACGGCGGAATCTCTAGTGTTGTAAATCATCCCGATTTTCTAAGGTACCTACGTAAAACATACCGTTTGTACTCTAAGAAGGGGTGTAAAGCCTACAGATGGGAGATTCTTGCTTTGAAATAATGCTTCCCACGAAACACTGACTAAATACAGTATTGTTAAAAATTTAAATACCCAAGCTTGTTTTTGAAATTGCTAAGTTGTAAACAATATTTATGCTGGTAGCTTTGTCTGGAGGATCCAATTGAGGAACTAAGGCAACTGGAAATATCTTAACGGGCACCGTCGTGAGGATCTTGTTCCTATAGTGAGGGGGTAATAGCGCCATCAAGGTGCCACCTTGAATAAAAGGGAGATTGACGCCGCAAGGGCCAACTCGCATGACAGGAGCAGTCAGGCAGCAGCGGTAATGAGAAGCCGCACTTAATTTCTTAATTTCAATGGTTGAAAGCTAGCTTCATATAGTTTCAATGGCTGGACTAGGTTGTTTTCAAGATTTGCTGAAACAGCTGGTGTTAACCCTTGGGTATGAAAACGTCTGCAATTCATATTGCCAAAACGATTCCCGTTCCCGAGCCTTGGCTTCTGAATCTGAGGCATCTATCAATAGAATCGGCCACTTTTCTATGTCCCCTTGGCAAAAGAGCTGGAATAAGTGAGTCTGACCCATTGATTTATTTGTTTACACATTTCCCGTCTTTTATTTGGCACGAAATTTCCAAATAGACATTTGTAATTATTAAGCAAATTCTGACGGCCATGATAGCACTCCCTACATACTGTTTCTTGCATGGTTTACAGTTAAGTGGTAAGTCCTTGAGTTAGTTTTATCATAAAACGTTTCACTACTTTCTAGAAACGTACAAACTTGACAGTTTGATCGGGCACAAATACGTCAAAGTCCTGTAACCCGGCTAATTTCAGATAATTTTGATCTTACTATAAATCTTGCACATACTTTGATCTACAGAACGAAACCGATGGACATGAATGTCATCTACATGATGAAGTATATCAAGTACAGCAAACAAACAATTTATTTCTAAAATCTAGATTATACAAGTAGGCTATCTAGTACCTAGTAGAGCGTATAGAAATATAGAAGGATAGAAATATATAACAAACTACTAAGAGTTTACAATTATCCAGCGATAGAAACCATGAAAAGAGAAGGAAGTTATTTGTTTTGTGGAGAACCAGACGATTTCTTCTTGAATAGAGGTTGACATTTATACCGCATTAATTTCAAACTTACCATCAAAATCCACCTCATCGATGATCTCCTGCAGTTCTTCTTCTGTTGGATTTTGCCCAAGAGTCCTCATCAACATTCCTAACTCTTTTGTTGTAATAAATCCATTACCATCCTTATCAAACAGAGCAAATGCTTCCTTGAAATCTAAGAAAGTAGAAAATGGGGTTCATTATTGCGAACGCAGGAAGTACGTAGATAGAATCGAAGCAACCTTTTCATTATCTTAGATTGCTTAGGTCGTAGAGCTACATAGACTGCGCCCGTTTTCCCTTACCGCTCAGGCAAGAGCTTTAAGCTAAATTAAAATAATTTGGAAGTGGTATTTCTACATGTTTTTCATCTTTCTGTTTCGTCTGCAACGGCAGCGACAAGCCAATTATAATCGTCGTTGCTACGTCAACGAGCGTCATTACTAGTCATTAAACGCGAAAGGACCTTTGGTTTGGCTCTTGTTAGCTTTTCTGGACTAATGATTTTATTGATCATAATTCACAGGTTAGGAGCCCAAATGCCGCTGCTGCGGATAAGACTTTTATGTCTGTAAACCGTTCTTTCTTTCTACCTTCTTTGTAGGCCAAGATCCCTAATAAATGGACCATGAACTGAAGTCCAGAAAGCTTTCAAGAAATTGCAATTAGTTTGGGCTACCTTTACTGTCGCCATTGTGTTTATGGAGTTCTCTGCTATATTTACATTTATGTATTTTACATCTGATAATGTTTGAGATTACGTTTGATATGAAATTGATTGAGAGATTGATAGATTGCTATTTTTCTGGATTATTGCTCGAAGAAATGCGATGCCTTCTTTCTCATATGTACAAAGTGACAAACACGTTGAAATTTTGAACCTTGCAGATACTTACCATCAATCTCTTCTTTCGATAAGGATTCGACCTAAGTAAATAAAGATAGAAAAAAAGTTTAGCAATAGTTACCATACAATATTGGGGGCAGGGGGTAGAGTAACAGGTGTGTGTTCACATTCTGAAATTTAATAAGGATCTATTAACCTCTACCGAGAGTTGCACACAGACAGGGACGTGACTCACGCCTACATCACAGGGATTTGTTTCTAGTTTGTATTGAGTTGGAAGGTGAATTCCAGCAAGGCAGCGGAGGTGTCAACCTGTCCATAGAAGTCTAGCAAGAAATTTAGTGCTGGGGTTTTAATTTATTTCACAATAGATAGCACCAAAGTAATATAGGTGTAGAGCATATGTACCTCATGTGAATTTATCACATGCTTGCATGACACATTATGCAATTCAAATGATTTTGCATGCCGATGTTCAATTCACGTGTCTGCATGGTAGCATTTCAGCACTTAGCCCTACAACATGCTGTTTCTCGTGCAGTCACAACTGGTAGAAAATGCTAACCATTTTAGCTAACATTGCTCCCCTCCTACCAACACATTTGGGGGTACTCACGCCAATACATTCCAGCTGTGAGGTAAATCATCAACGTTAATTCCTCCTTGTATATGGACTATGAACAGTGTGCATTTCTAAACAAGCACTCGATGAAGATTTTAAACTAAAGCAAACAACGTACAATGAAGGACAGGATAGCAAGCTATGAAAACGCCCCGTCGAATGTCATCGAAATTTAAAAGGCATGTTGTAAACAAATGCAAAGTAAAATAACAAATCGAACCAAAACAGCTAAACAGTAATAAAAAGCAAGAGTGGCATTTAGTAGCGCTGAAAAACTTTGTAGGCTTGGGAAAAACAGTCATCTTAGAGGGAGGTAAGGGGCTGAAATATACGTCTTGAGAATAATGTTAAGCTTTGGGATGAGTAATTCAATTACACGAGTGGAAAACGAGGAATAAATCGCTTATTACTCAGCTTCAGGTATTAATTGTTCACTCTAGAGGCAACTAATTGTAACTATCTAATGGAGAGTAATTGTAAAACACAAAGCGAATAAAAAAAATTCATAACATTTTAAAGGAATAAAATACCAAACCCTAAATCCATTGTCCATTATCCTAAACCCAAATCTAGCGTCCATTAAAGCGTACACTACAAGTATTTTGATGTTTTGGTAAAATACGGTATCAGTAAGTTACCGTTTACCTGTCATTTAATTAGCAAGAATGGCACACTTTCACTTGCATGGGGGAGTAATTCAGGAAATCATCGGCCCTCACTATCCGCTTGACTGGACTCTAGAGTTCAAGTCATTTTGTTACCTAATGTTCAAATCTTATATCTCTTGTAGATTCTGTAAAGGTGACTATAAGTAAAATTTCTATTTTTTTACCACAGCTAAGGTACTTAAAGAACTGTACTCGATAAGCTCTTCAGCCATGATTCAGGGTCTCGTGCAGTTACCTTGCTCCCCCACTCTGTGCATATTTTTAGATTTAGCAAAGGTAGAAACAAGTATATGATAATTACTCAATCCATTATGAAGTCATGATGATAGTAATTCGTATACGAGAGTAGAACCTGATTAAAAGTTAGCAATTCACATAAATCTATCAAATATATAGAATAACGTTTGGCTTTATCTTTTTTAGCCAGGAGCTGTTTCAACAGCTTGAAATAAACAACTACAACGAGGGATCTTGGCATTAAAGAGTTGATTTATGAACTTATTCTTGGTTCGGCCAGATTAAATTTTCAGTTGTTCTTTTCTTTAAGAGGTTTCGCTGTATGTTTCGGCTGCCATGTTGCTTTGTTTTGTTCCTTTCTTTTTTTGTTCTTCTTCCTTTCCACCATTTGTTTTGATTGTTTAACTTTAAGGTTTGTAAAATGAAAGTCTATTCCTTCTTGTCAACTATCGATGCCAAATAAGACAAGTCAGAATGATTTACGCATAGTGCTGTATTTAAGTAATTGATGCTTAGCTTTTTCTACAGCTTTTGACTACCATACATTTTACCTTCATCATCTTCGCAAGAGGCAACTGCACAAAACCGACCAGTATATTTAAAATCAGCACAGCAAGCATCGATCATTCTATTGAAGCGTACACACGATGCTAATCAAATCGTCAACTTAATATGAAAAACTCAGTTGGATACTAAGAACGCAGAAAAGCCCACGCAGTTTACGTACAGTTTAGAAAAAAGCAACTTCGACCCAAGTGTAAACAGACTTAACATTATGAGAGCCTCTATGGAATAGACAGAAGACGATGACATTACAGCAGCAACGTATCACTAACTCAAACAATGGGGAATCGCACCAACCTTGGAATACTCTTCGTGAGAATTTCTGTAAACTCTAAGTAGGCTAATGTCCAAACAACACAGCAAAAATTTTGAAAGTCTGATATTCCATCACAGTTTCTAAAACCAGTTTCTATCATCAATGTTGAGATCAATAAGGGGTTGGGTTGACGCATTCTGTTGCAGTGTACGCCTTTATGGGGAATGGGGATCACATTTCTGAGGGGAGGGGTTACGCCCAGTATAAACTTGGGTAAAGCTTACATTCATTTATCTTCGATCCATTTTAGTAGCCGTTTGATAACCGATGTTATGAGCAATGATCTTCTTGAACGCACCGTGGCTATATGCTAGATATTGATCTCTGTATGACACTGTTGGGGACCTTTATATACCAGTGAATTATCAAGAATAGAAGAGCTTTTATTATCAAGAATTACCGGCTTCAAAATTTCTGAAAACTTTTTCGGCAACACTCGTCAAAAATACACATTGGACTAAATCTACAAAACTGGTTTTATGATGATTTGGGATTATGAAGCTAGTCAAGAATTCTGCATTCAAACGGTGGCATTGTCACATATATAAACACATATGTATGTATATTACTTAAATATCTGAAATTCAGTAATTTAAATTTAAATGTTTAAAATCAATGATCAACATGTGTTGGCTCTACAAGGCCTAGAAAGAATAAAAGATTTTGGAATATTGTTTACAGAATGTAGACCACAATGATGGTGAGTTAAAAAGGTGAGTAATACAATAGACGGGGCGTCAACAAAAATCGTATCTTTCGACCTTACAAGGAAGAACACGGTTAAAATATCTAATCTCTCTAGTCGATAGCAACAATGTAAACTTTGACAGAGATAGTCACCCCTCTTGGTATGGTAACTAATTTCTCCCAAATACCCTTCCTTGAACAAGAATGCAAATTAATGCATTCACAGTCGAATGTAGAACAGCACAGCACTACACAGTTTTTACGTGCGAAGGTTTATTCAAAAGCAAGTGGTTGCATTTGAGAGCTTAATTTACGAGTAAGGTCTGAATCAATAAGCTGCTTGACAACTAAATCAAACAAGAAGAACATCCCTTGACAATTAAAAGACACCGTTCATATATTGCTGGATCTTTTAGGGACACATATTTCTCCTTTTTCTGTGTTCCTCCACTTTGTAACTGTTTCGTTTACAACAAAGTTCAGAAAAACACTTTTCCACCTAGTATCAGGAACTCGCGTACGTTCGTGTATATGACTTTGTGTTGTGGCCTGGGTTTAAGAAGTCAAATGATCATCTTCGCATTAGGTGGACTCATTCTTGGTCATCGGTGCACGAAAGACATGTCTTACCAATTCTTATAGAGTTATCAAAGCTGACGAAACTAAGCAAATATACTTATACTAACACGCTCTTCTTAAGAGCATAAATGGATTCGCGCGTATCAGTTAAATTTCAACCAAGATCACACAGACAGCCTATATTTCGTCTGGCTCGCTGTCCGAAGAGTAGTCAGATGACGAGGAGGCATTTTTCGTCTGTTGCTTGAACAAAGTTTACAGTACTTATCTATGACCAATGAAATTGCAGTGTTTTGAAGTGGCATCTTTAATAAGTATCTAGGGTACTCAAGATCTGCTTTTTTATGTCTATACACAGAACTGGTCTTCACTATAGTTTTGAAAACCAAGCCGGAATATTTCTGTTTCTAAGTTGAAGCATATCAACAATGCAATTTTAAAACTATTACAGCAACATAATTCATACGATTGCTGTTGTTATTTCTTAGAAAGTTTGCAAGGGCAGCAAACGATTTCCGAACGTTTACTAATCCTTGTATATTCTAAAACATTCTTTTGATTAGGGAGTATCCTATAGATGGGAGTTTAAGGTTAGCCCTGTCTCTCTAAAATTCTCGTATTTTAACAGTAAATTATAGATCATTGCTCTTTTTGTCATTGCGAAATCAGACCATTAAAATAGGTTTGCCCTTTCATGTAACCGCTTTCACCCATATTTTACGAGGGCATAGAAATTAATGAAGTTTCATCTGGCGATTACATCAACTGCAGGTGGAAAGCCAACAATAAAAAATCATTATCTAGGATCCATGTTGGAAGCCTGAGTTTTTTAAATTTTGGAAGAAAAAGACAGGAAATTGACGACTTTTGTAATTCAGGTGCCGTGTTTACGATAAACCGAGCAGCCTTGCAACTAATTAAGACCCTTCAGTTTGTGAGCATTGGATTCAAAAGTAGACGCACCCTTTAGGGAAGATTAACGACGTTTTTGTTCTAATTAGGCGAGGTTTACGATGAAAACGTGACGCAGATTGCGAAAGATGGTATAGGAACAGGATTATTAGCCTTCAACATTTTAACTCCGGTTGACCTTCCTCCTTCATTATAACGAAGACAAACCTACTATTTCCCCCTGAACGGAACCAAAGCTTTCAGCAGGTTAATCAGACCAGACTTGTAAGAACTCAACTAAACGAAACTGAAACGATTATTTGCAGAACTCCATTACACGGTGTTAATGAAGACTTCGCAGTGACAAGTAGCTAACCTTCATGATACTCAAAACAAACTATCCGGTCACTGAGTTATAAATGTGTACATAATGAGAAGTTTCCAGCTGATTCGTTTCCTGGACAACAGGTAAACTCGACAGTTTGTTTGATATATGTTTGGAATTAAATATGTTAAAGTTTGAACTTTGGTGAAATGGAACTCGTTTGACAAATGTTGATGTTTAACGAGAACGAAATAAATTTACACCTATTTCGTACAGTAAAGACGGAGTAACGTCCTCATAGCTACTATTCTGTAGACAGCACTGTATGTTAAATCTATTACCATTTGATGACACACCACACAGTTCTGTGAAGCTGATACTTACATCAAGACCATCGACTTCAAGAACAAGGTAATGGAAAAGTAAACCGATCAGTATTACTTCAAGTAACGCCTCTGACTGAATTGAGTCAGTCAATGAATTTTGATAATACTAGATTTCAACCAATAACCATTTAAAAAAACTGAATACCCTGCATCACTTACCCGATGATTAGATTTTGGTTGGTGGAAAAATTTCCTTCTCAGTTTCTCGGGCAATAGCTTTACTCTTGCACTCCTTTTGATGCTAAACGCCCTTATACTGTCTACTAAGTTGTTAACATTTTTCCTCAAAGATCTCCTTGTTGGTTGATTTGGTGAAAACACCATGTTGATTTTTTTGCATGCAGCCAGAGAATATTCCGTTTTGTTTGTGTGGTAGAGGTGTGTTTACTGTATGATTTTGTAGGACACAATCTCTTCTTGTACGTGATTTGATTGCCGATGTTGAAGTCAACAACGCCTGCCTTCGCATGCTCTTTCTTCTGTTAGACGCGTTATGTGTCGAGGAAACATTTGTAAGCGGCGTGTGACGTCAAGCTGTACATGATCTACCGCTAGTGCAGATAGAGACTTCAGGCGTGAAAGAAGAAAGGCGCACGAACGCTTTTTATTGTTTCTATTATGATTGCACATACCGATTGGTGCAAAGCATTGTACCTTTAAATCGGAATCCCAACGATAAGGCCAACTCTACTAATCCGTAGAGTATTGTCAAAGGAGAATGGAGATCTTTAATATAATAATTAAGGCTCAGGGAGACATTTCGCTATTTTCCATTGGAGTTGTAAACTGAAAAATGCCTTAATTACCTGCGCACATTCTGTAAACATTCTATTCATGAGAAAGATGTACTAAACCCTTATTTTGTTTAATTCGGCTCCTGTCAATTTGAATGATTTAAGTGGATTTCATCATCGAATTCTATCTGGATAATAAAAAGCAGGAGTCTGTGTCCTGTGGGCATTGTGAGATCAACTAACGTAAGATAGAGGTAGAGAAGGAAACATACAGTCTTAGGTAATGGATTAATATTATTTAGTAGAATAGGGTCTCGCTGTGCTGATACAGAGCTATTGTTGTTGCAATTCAGAAGAAAAATCCCTCTTTTCTTTCAGGTTTTCAATTTATTTCACCTTTGTTAGATAAACGTCAAAATTCACCCATTATTAGGATACTGTTAATAAGAATGAAGGCATGTGAAAGTAATTCTGACTGCGATATCCTTATAATACTCTTAAATTGCAGTCACGAAGCTCTAGAGGTTTGTGTTTAGAATTCAAACAAGTTACTGATTACCAAGGTAACCGTAATCACTCTGTTCGAAAGCTTATCTCAAACGTCATGGCTAGGGATTGCGAAGCCATACCAAGACTGCATTAAGTTTACATTCTTTTATCATTGGTACAATAACTGGTATTGTATTCCAAAATGTCGACCGCACCAAAAACGTATTCTAGTGTTTACACACCTTAGGATGTTTGCACGATGACGGAACTTACATCGATCTTAGCGTATGAGTAATTCAGCAACGTAACTTCCTCTTAGCCCAGTGTACGTGACTGGGTGTTATCTTTTGGATCATCTTAACCCTCATGGATTATCCAGTTATATTCTACTTAAAATTGACACTTTTTCTGATGGTTCTCTAGACTTTTGACTTCTCTAAGTTACTTCACATGGGCTGAACAACCCATTTGTGATCGTACAACAGCTACGGAGTCTATCCTACAAGGAAAGCATGCGCAAGAAAAGTCGCCTTTCCTTTCTACCGCAATTAAAATAAATTCTAAAAATCAAAGTATGTGAATAATAGAGGAATAATAGAGAGAACAACCTTATTAAGCGTTTGGAAATTTTCTTGAATAGATGTGAACAGTGGAGAAGTTGACATGAAAGTAAAGCTTTAGAATGCCACCAATCAATGAGCTGGCTGAAGAGGGATGCTTTCAAAATGTGTCGTGCTTTTATCTGAAAGAGGCTGTTATACTAGGGAACACTTTAAGTTTGTAAACTAAACAAGGGGAACTCATATGTTCTTGCCCCTGGACGGTGTTCAAACGCAAACGCAAAATATTTTCGACATCCGCTAATTAACTCACGAAGCCCGTAAAGGATCAATGGAGCATCCTATTTTTGTACTTAATAAAGGGAAAGATTTTTCGATACGACTGAAGATGCAACTCAGAAGAAAGTCAAAATATGATCTGGTATGTGAAATTGATGTACGTGTATTAACTAATAATCATAATTGACAGAAAATCTCAGAGTTGCTTGGATGACAAACCCAAAATTTTCCAGTTGAGGCAGTAAATAATCTAATTGATGAATATTGGGACAGTGATAAAAATTGGTTTGATAGAAGTATTGAATTGGCAGAAACCTTCGCTTTCGCAGGTATAATGTTTCACGAGTCAATAACTTGCAATTTTTCCCAAAACTTTCGCGAGTGACAACTTTTCTGATATTTCCGTGGAAACAACTTTTGGAGGAAAAACGTCACAGGGAAAAACTTTTGCTAAAAACTTCAGGGGATTGAAAACACAATTTAAAACTAACTATTGGCACTTCTGATTAACTTGCCAAAAGAAAAAGGACAGTAGTGAAACAATGGTAATAGAAGTGTAGCTATTTAGGCTTTCTTTTGAAAGGAAAGTATTCCGATATTCAACTGGTAGTTAATGATGCAAAATTAAGAAAATAATTGACAAATTTTTAAGGGGAGAAATGTTCGCGATTCGAGAACTCTAAGCAGACAGGGACTTTCTCAATTTGCACATTAAAGATTTAAAGGCAGAGGCGTTTCTGTAAAAGGCTGAAAATTTATGCCAGCGGAATTTTCTGCCCTTAAAGTATATCAAATAGTAAATGCTGTATTGAAAAGCAAACATGGGAGGGTGAACATCTCAAAGATCATGTGCAGGCATTAAAGACTGCCCACCCCAATAGCAAAGTCAAAAATTGGGCAAATGAAATACAGAGAGCATCAGTAGACCTTAAAAACATATACTATGTTGACTTGGTTGCTGAAAGAGAGTTAGAGGAGGAGTTTACCATGGCTAGGAAATCTATTGCGATCAACATAGGTATTAAACATGTCATTTCAAACTATTTCATGACCAATCTTAATAAGGAGTTTGTAACCAGTATTCCTAAAGTATCTACTCTACCTAAACTGTCGGAGCCAGATAGAATTCCACACGTTCATGATGCGAAATTAAAGACGCCCTTCAGATGCTTCTGAGGTCAATCATGTTTTGAACACATAAAAAAGCAAGAAAAAGTCTGGCAAAGGCAAAATAAAAATAACATGTTCAAACATACAACACAACTGAAAAACAAATTGACGGTTTAGTGGCGCTCTTCCTTCGTATTGAGACCTGTTTTTGCGAACCATTAAACCATTAATACTTGCAAACATGACCTGACTTCACAAGACATTGGTTTCACTGGAGCTTAAAGTTTTCTTTGTATCTCAATTGGAGCGAACATGAGTAGAGGCTTGGCAAAAGTAGCCTTAAGACACTCAAGGAAGTTTATGAAGGAAACATAAGTCAATCTTAGATTAGGTCTAGACGTTTGATAGCCTATCGCTCTTAAAATCTGTTACTGATAAGTATGTAGGCACCATTATTGCAGTTTTTGTTGATCTTATTGCAGAATATGATCACATTTGCCGTGAATTCCTGTTTAAAGTTCTACTGAGTATCAGAATTGGAGCTTCTCACCTCATAACCAGCCATACTGTATAATATTCATAAAGACAAAACAACGTCTATCCTTTGAATGAGAATATAATTTGAAGTTCTTGTTGGACGCAGGTAGGATGGTAAAAATCGCTTTGTACATTCGACCATTAGTTTCATCATATCTTCAAAATAAAGGCATACAAAATTTGTCAAAGTTTCCAAATGATGGGAGTTATTATTTTAGATTTAATATTTTATTTTCTTGCTATTTCTATTTATTTGCTTAGACAGGCATAAATACTACGAGGGTAAGACACATAGAGTATAGCTCTTTTCCAAGGAGAAGGTACATCAAAGTTTCCTGGCTTAATAATGCTATTCTTTTTTTTAGTTTTTTTTCTATTTCTCTTTGGTCCTACGTGCTTCGTCTTCATAGAAGATAAATATTCTGTAGGTCTTAATTGTAAGTTTAATTCAGTACATCTGCATTATTTCTCAACCCACAAATATGTGCGTATTTACAAAATATGTTTTAACCTTCTAAGAGAAATAAAAAGTTAGAGCAAGAAAAAAGTGCAAGTCAAATGGGAAACTTAAAATTAATATGGAGGAAAATAACAAACTTGCAATATTATCAACAACTCTGGATCGATAGTAATCAAAATGTTAAGCTTCTATGGATCCTAAATTATAGTCTTTGGCTTCAGTAAGAAGCTCGTTTACCAGATCACGAGATTTTTGACTCAACTTGCTAAAAGGATGTCTCTAAATTTTAAAGCATGTTTAACTTGAAAAAAGCAAGAGCTAAATGTGTTGTAATAATTTTTAATGTTTGGTATAATTTGAACCGATGATCACGCCATTACTAAAGTAAGTGCTATCAATAGAAATGCAATTCCTCTAATTTTGAGTAATGCTTTGTAGCATCTGCAAAAAGTGTTATTTTAACACCAATACTATACCGATGAACGATGCTCAGGTATTATGGGAATACTTAACTCTACAACCAGTATAATCTAACGTCACAAATTTGCTCCCTCGGACCATCATTTTTCTAAATAGTTACAAAATTGTATTCAATGAGAAATGCTGAACATTTGGTCCACAACTGCTTCACTGGTTTAGGTATCTAAGAACTGTTTAGTGTCAAAGTATTTAGATGTAAAAGCATTGTACTTTGTGAACAGCGTCTAATACCAGTAGCTATTCTTATGTCCTCTTGGAATGATTTCTTAGGACCCTACTCAATACTTGCCTTGCATGCTGGTTATCACTCGCAATTTCATAGCTACATTTTATACTGTGTTCTAGAGAACTCCTAAAAGGTGTGGTCGATCCAGTAATAACAAGTAGCTTAAAAGATGAAGTTTTCAAAACAGCCTATATCTTGTATAAAATCATTGGGTCTACCAAGAAGATATTTCCCAAGTAAATAAATAGGCGTATTTATTCTTAAGGCAGGCACTTTTACAGGGAGAGCAATAGGGGGAAACAACAACTTTATAATAGGCTAAAAATTTCTAGTCAAAAGAAAGCCAGGCAATTGCACTAATATTCATGACTAACGATTGCTGTCCCCTTAATACCGCCTCCCCCCTCATACACACACAAGCACTCACTAAAAAATCTTAATATGCCTTCCTTATCAAGGTATTTGCTACGTCCCTGTTGTAAGCTCTATATTTTGGCGTTAAAGTAATGATTTGTTTTAAGCAGCAGAGACGACGCGGGGCAATAATGTGTTTATCTCGTTGCGACAGTATAGAAATAGACAATGATTGTGAACTTACATACAAAGTGAAACGGGTAGACATTTTAGGTCTTGATAGTCTAGACTGCGAAAGTCTAGTTTTCTCCTCTGGAAACTTGTTGATGTCATATGATTTAAATTCTTCGAGGACATCCTGTAATTTCTTCTTAATTTCAGTTAGTTTTATGGATTAGTTTTATCTACCTACCCAATAATAATAATCTTCGATTGTGGTTTCCGGCAGCTATCCTGTTTCAGAGCCAACTTGGCGAACTCTTTCTGGTTCTTCATGAGCCTCTTTGCTTGCTAGATGGAGATCCTCATGTTTAGGTCTACTTTGTTCCAGTGGTTTAAAGACAATCAAACTCTGTATGAACATTGCAATCGGGAAGGACTAAAATTTGTTAATAACAGTTTTAACTTTCGGCTTGTTAACAAACATCAAACTTATTTTGTACTCATTTTTCTGTGCAATATTTTCAGGAAGATGTTTTGACATTATCAGCGAATGCCAATGTGAAAGAGAAGTTTCGTCTTGTAAGCATTGCTTCCATCTAATTTTGTGCAGTAATTTTCATTTTTTAAGCATATATAAAATGACGCATTTCATTTCCATGCCAAACTGTGTTCAACAAATCATATAAGTTTCCCCTACCTAAAGTTGCAAACTCTGTATAATTACATTCAAATATACGCAGTTTTCGTTGCATGAATCTATAACTGTTTATAGATGAACGCAACAATAAAAGGGCCAAAGGTTCCCCCTCCCCAAGAAGAATAACCGGCATACACCTCCACACAGCCCTGTTAGGAGTAAGAGACAGAGGTAGACATCCGGGAGGAGGGCACTGAGTAACAAAAATCCTTAATTATCTCGAACAGCGATTTCTATATATTTTTTGTCGAAAGTTACATTTCTCGCACAAAGATTTTCATGAACAGTTGCCCACTAGGAATTTTTGGGCGTCCATGTTTCCTTTTACCATCTTCTGAACCCATGTCAGAGCTTTGTGTGCTGGTCTGCCGTGTTCTAGAGGAGCAATGTGATCGGCAGAAGTCAGGTGCCTCTTTGTTCAATTGTCACTTTATAAAATAGCCTGGCTTTTCTCGGAACTTTGATTTTTGACGCTTTAAATTACCATGCTATTTAAAAATTAAGAAAAGGAAAGAAAAAAGCGTCGATGAGACTCAAATGCTATTTTTGTCGTTAATAGTCTGTGGGTGGGAAAGACTGGTCTTTGGGCACTTCCAAGGACCTTGCAACAGTTGTTATGGTTTCGATTACAGATGAGGAATGAGTAATAATGAGAGATCAATGGAAAAGGGAATGCAAGGACCAAAAAAGAAGTAAAGAAACCTGGAGGAGACACATGCTTGATCGAAGAGTGAAGGATATCATTGCTTTGACCCTGCGGCACGTAATTAAGGGGTTAACGTTAATCCCAGCACAAAAAAGGAATGGACTAAAGTAATTTACTTGTTGTATCTGCTATAACGTGGTATGGGTCCAAGTTTGACAACTTTAAGGCCTATGAAGTTTGGCATACTTTGACAGTCGAAATCCCAAAATAGCTAATCATCCAGAGGCCGCTATTACTAGGTTCAACCACCCTGTCATTACTGTAAAATGGCTTCAGAATGAAACAGAAAAAAAAACGGTTTATTATTTGGAGACTTAGTAGAGATGACAGAGTTGAAAGCTCTTATTCGATTTAATAAGCAGAGAGGACATGGGACCCACAAAGAATGAAATGAGATAAACTTTTCAATAAAAATTCTTGAAATATCAAGAAAATATGACAGTCAAAAACGATGATTAGATCTGTTTTCATTTGGAATAAAGATCAAAGAACAGAATGCAGTGGAATTTACACAACTGCTATCCAGAAATGCGGGAACGAATTGTTTACACACACTGCAATTATGAGAAGGGGGTATTTGCAAAGATACGTTTGAAAAGATACCAGAAAAATAAAAAATGTCACCACCGGGATTCGAACCCGTGACTCACGCATTCGTGGTTGATTTCGCCGATAACATATTCTATTTTCTAGTCACCACTAAATAGTCCACCGGTGGACAGCGACATCCAGCTCTACGCAATTTTGGAGACCAGCCTCTATGTGCCCCGTTAGCTAACCATAGGAGGACTGCCTCCAGCCCATGAGTCTTACCAAGGTCCACTAAACATTGCATTTTCGCACTCATTTTAATAGGAAGAAAAGTTTTCAAAGAACATATAGGCTCCATTTTAAAAATAAGAACAAACTTTAAATAAGTTAGAGCTACGTTAGATTGGAGAATATGCCTTCTTCATACATTCAGATATCAAAAGCACGATAGCGTTTGACAATCAGAAAAAGAAAAAATGCTTCATTCTTTTAGGAACTTAATAGCAATGAACATAAATGGTATCATCAGATTGATAGTCGATGTAATTTTTAGATTCTTGGGTTCTTCACTGTCAAGAAATGCATGTAGCCTCAGAGGGATACATCAGAAGAACGCGTCTTCCTATCACCACTGCAAAGAATTTTCCTTGTTTCGTCCATGTGCCTAACATCAAACGGAATTTCCATGAACCGAGTTTCTTTCCAAGAGCCTTGCCACAAGATTGCTTCATTAAGGACTAGAAGATGGTATCTTCAATCAAATGTCAACAAATAAGGTCATAATCATCTTCATAAGTCATTAAATTTTATTCATTCCATTCATATCTTTCATTATTCATCATCATTCACCTGTCACTCTATCCATCTCATTATACCTTATCCTCAAGTAACTTTTAGCCTTGATAAGAGGTGACTCACTAGTACATATAAAGGCCACAAAAAAATAGGCTGTGCGGGTTACTTCTGTTCAGCACCGTTGAAGAACATGGTTATACGAAGCACCATATTGTATTAGGGAGTACCAGAGGAAAAGTAAGCTAGCATTGTCGAGAAGAGGGTACCGATGAGCAAGCTTAGACTACAAGAATCAGAGATTAAGTACAGTAGAGAGAGATGTCTGTTTATTTTTAACATATTGGGAAGATCGCCAAGTGATGGAAATAAGGTGTACCACAGACATATGATGTCTTTCAGTAGTACATCATAAGAATACTACGTACGAGATATGAGGCAAAAATTGGAGAGCCTATTATTAAGATCGATTTTCCTGTTTCCTATGTAAAAAGTGACAGAATAGTCTTACAAATTTTGAATACGGCCCCTTGCTCATAGATATGGCCAGATCTTTGTCAAGGTTCAACAGGCATTTAATGAACAAACAAAGATTGCAATAACCTACGTTAAAGTACACTCTTATCGTTACACTGTTCTTTACCTCCTTTTAAGTAGCACTCATGTGATAATCCGCACTTATGCAGAACATTTTTCATCCCAAATCGTTACTTATCCTCATTACATGGGCAGAAACGTTGTTGTACTCCTTGTTACCTAGAGAACAAGCGATCAGTCGACAAGTGGGACATTAAATATGCATAGGATGAATGCTGTAAAATCATCTCTTACTTGAATAAGTGATGAAAATGACTGAAAGTGCCGCTGCTTTCATTGTAGGCGGCAACCAAAATAGTGTTTACAGGCACTGTATTCGTTATTGGTCTCCTAATCTCTGAGTTGACAAAAACAACTGAAATATAGGGTGAGGAGCCAAAGAATGTATGGCTTATCGGCAGAAGGTCGTTCAGTATTTTGATGAATATCACGTGATAAGTGATATGAATTCAGCAAATCTGTTGTTCCAAATGCGATCTTATCATAGCTATTAGCGAC